>CATIWJ010005047.1:0-35512 GCA_949640765.1 Croton laevigatus | reverse complement strand
TCATTCGCAAATCATCGGGAAACCAACCAAAAATCGTCTTGTTTGGTTGTTTCGTGGCGGTATCCGACGAGTAGAAGGTCGACATTGACCTTTTTACGAGTCCTCATCGACTTTCAGAGAAGTTGCAAAAAGCATTTCATTGGAGAAGATGAAGTACTTCTGTCGTGATTCAATATTCTGAGATCAAAATTAAAATATCTGAAAATGAAAATCGACGAAAAGCGATCGGAAAATCATAAGCAACAACCACCATAAAAAACCAGATTCGTTACTTCGAGTTTAAATTCATTCCTTCGATTTCCTTTGGTTTCAATTCTTCTTCTTTACAAATATGAACTTGTAGAAACCGAAGGAACAAGAAGCCATTAAATCGTCGGAGTAACAGTGGTTGTTCATGGGTGGCGACAAAGCTTCATTTCTACTGATGGCGGAGGTGGTTGGAGGTGACAGTATGAGGTGGTGAGGGCGGCGGTTAGGCCTGCGTAAAGAAAAGAAGAAGAAGAAAGGAAAATTACATTTTAGCCCTTATTTTTTTGTGTTTTTTCAAAACGCTCGTGAAATTACATTTTGATCTTTCTACTGTTATTTTAACAGAAAAATAGATAGAAAGGGTATTTTTGTCAACAGAATTAAAACGCAGGAATATTTTTGTTTGCTAAAAAAATGACAAGGAGAAAAATGTAGTGTTATGTAAAACATAAGGAGATTGTTGTAAATTTTCTTATATAATGTTCGCGAACTGAAAAATAATTATTTTACTTGCGAAATGGCATCATTTAGGTTTAAAAAAAAAATCAAATTTAGGAGTTTAGTTTTAAACAAGTTTTCAAGCTGGCTCAAATATTCTTAATTAAAAATAACCACATTTGAACTCGAGTTGAACTTAGTCTCTCCCTGTTTTATTTGGCTCTATTTTTTTTTTCCCTCTAAACATTACAAATATAAAAAAGAAAAAGAAATGCGAGATTCCATTACTATTAAGTACTACATCCGTTTTTATGATATATTTACATTTTCGTTTTTGGGTGTTTTTTTGAGTTGTTTATATTTCTATTTATAGTAAGTTTTGTAATTGTTTATTATTATTATTTTATTGGTATTGGTAAAAAAGTAAGTTTTTTAAAGGGTTAGTAATTGTTTATTATTATTTATGTATTGATATTGGTGAAAAGTAAGTTTGTATTGGTATTGGTGAAATAGTGAATGTAAAGATATGAGAAAAACGGAGTTAGTATTATTGTATTTTTTTTTCCCAAAGATATCATTTTTTTAAATATTATAAAAGCTAATGTATTATTGTATTAACCCTTGAATTAAAGGGTCACATAAATAGAAAACCCAAATCCCAAAAACTAAATTCCCCCTCACTCCCTTTTTTTTTTTTTAACATAAATTCCCTCTCACTCTTTGATTTCTCTTTGTGCGGTATCACATAATTGCTTCATGAATTTCTCAACTTGTTGCATAATAATGCGAAGAGAAGGAAGGGGTGGACGATAAATGATTGGGGTTGGCCGGTCTCTCCACTTTGGTCTTTGGTTTACCGACGACTGGTGTGGTGACAACAACTGGGCACAGTGGCTAATAGGAGCAAAGTAGGCCCACAGATTGATCGATCATCAAATTACCAGTTCCCCAAGCTCAAAAGCTGAATACAAAACCCACTACCTGCCTCGTCCTCGAGGTCTCCCGATTCCCAAACCTAACCACGTTCCTTTTCCTTTTACAATTTATTAATTATTACCATCTTCTTGATCGTATTTTTTGCGTCTAAAATACACCAAAATCTTTCTTGTCTTTATTCAACCCAGACCTGAGGATTCATAGAAAATGACTTGCTTTGTTTGTACAGTCAAAATTCAAAGTTGAACCATTTCAAAAGTTTCTCCTGTGTTACTTTCTCTTTCCCTCTCTAGAAAGTGAAAGCTTGGACTTGTTTTAGTTCAGTCATGGAGAGCAAGACACCTAATGGTGGTACGAGAATTGTTAAGAGAACGGCAAAGGGTAGAGAACTGGTGCAGCATCCGCCTAGGCGGATGTTAACAGTGCCGCCTCTGGTGAAAACTGAACAACCCAATCAAGCTATGCTAGCAGCAATCGCCGTGGATTTGAATGTACGGCTGAGAGCGGCAGATATGCCTGGTGGAATGCAGGAACGTGCTTTTCGGTTCACCAGAGCAATTCTTGACGCGAATGTCGAGAAGAGGCCTAATCCTTCGCGTATTGCCATGAATCTGAAGAAGGTAATGAATTTTTTTGGCTATGAATTTGATCTTCAAACCAATCTCAAGATGCTATAGTGGTCTTTTCTGTTTGTGAAATTTTGTTTGAAATCTGAAATTAGCGGCAACAATACATGAACACATTTTTCAAACATAATAATAAATTAATAATGGAAAATGGGTTAGGTAATTCAATAGAAAATGACATGTTTTGGACTTTTTGTCTCAGGAATTTGACTCTGTATATGGTCCAGCATGGCATTGCATTGTGGGGGAGAGTTTTGGATCATTTGTCACTCACTCGAGTGGTGGATTTGTTTATTTCTCAGTAGACAAACTCTCTTTTCTTCTCTTCAAGACGGAGGTCCGACCAGTCAGGAAGTCACCTCTTCCTCTTCCTCCACCATTGATGAAGCTTAATATTAATGCTTAGTATCACTTTTTACCAACAATGCTATAGCAAATTTGTATTTGAATTTATATCCCATCTGTTGATCTATTCTTAATTTTAAACATTTTTAAGGTCTCCCTAGTTGCTTTTATTACCTTCTTAATTATACGGATTTGTATATGAATGATTGTATCAATGCTGAAACGGCAACGTTTTATCCAACTTTAATTAACTTAAAGCTTGTCAATAGCTTAACATCTTATTGTCTGTTTCATTTGAAATTTGCCGTATTAAAACTTACCAAGCAGAAATAGTTGCGCTTTCAGAAAAGAAGATAAACTGATAAATTGTTCTAAAGAAACAAAAACCCATCAAACCTTAAACAAAATTATTTACAGTTTCCTTTTTCTTCAAATGTCTAATTAATGCTATATATCATATTGTGGCATTGGCTTCAGAATAATAATAGAACATTGAAAACTATTAGCCTCATGAGTCGCGAAATTGTTGGCAATTATATAATGATATTGCCTAGAAACTCTAATTCCTCTGATTGTTCATTACCAATTGCAGACATTTGGGAATCTCGTATTTCTTCATTAGAAGATCTTGAAGATGTTGATTTGGGAGATGACAATAAACTCCGATTCTATAACAAAGGAAGGAGCTAAACATTTATGTTGTCTTGAGAAAATTGAGAATTTGAGGAGAATCAATGTTGCTTCTCTTTCTCATTTTTAGATTCTGATTTGTGCTTTAAAATAAATGAAATCGATTATTAATCTGATTTGATTTGATTCCTTCAAGTTCTTCGTTTAATCTGATTCGATTAGTATTCCAATCCTGTTTACTAATGTGTTCATTTAATTTCTTTATTTTTAATCAACCAATTTTCACTTGATCCATTTTTAGTTGGTTTGTACTCTCAATTCTAATTTACAGTTATTTAATAAACCAAAAAAAAAAAAATGTTATTACGCAGGGGTCATTACGCAAATTCAAAAAGATGGTAACGGTATAAACCGCCAATACTCAACTTTTTGCGGTTATTTTTTATTTTATCTTTTTGAATTTCAATTCTTTTCACGAATGGTTGCATCTGTTCAAACCTATATAATGGTGAGAGAACTTTAATGTCTTACATTTTCATTTCTATCAGATATCAAAGTTTTTCAATCCCTAAATTCAAATCATTAGACATTGATTATTCTAATACGCTTTTCCTTGTTCTGTTTAAAATGGCACCAATGTCACTAATTGCTCGTTTCGAGCAATCTGTTACCCCCGATGCTCTGAGATCTTATCTTGCAGAATTCATCTCTACTTTCTTTTATGTATTTGCAGTTATCGGATCTTCCATGGCTGCCCGTAATACTTCAATTATAATATCTCTTCACTGTTTGTCATCTTCGGCAATATTTCTTACAGAAACAATTAATATATGATTTTGTTTGGAAAACAGGAAAATTGATGGCAGCTGCGGATCCAGCGAGTTTAGTAATAGTTGCAATTGCAAATTGTTTTGCACTTTCATCCGCGGTGTTCATCGCAGCCAGCATATCCGGTGGGCATGTGAATCCGGCAGTCACGTTTAGTATGGCTGTCGGAGGTCACATTAGTGTTCCTACTGCTTTGTTCTACTGGATTTCTCAGATGTTGGCCTCTGTTATGGCTTGCTTTTTCTTTAAAGTCGCCACTGCAGGACAAGTAATATAATTTCCATAATTTTAACGAACACTTATCAGTTTCCTTTATAATTCTGTTTTAAACCCATTTTGTTCGAAATTTTTGCAGAATCTACCAACCTACACAATTGCAGATGAAATGACAGGATTTGGGGCGTCTATGCTAGAAGGTGTATTAACATTTGGGTTAGTGTACACTGTTTACGCTGCCGGAGACCCAAGGCGGAGCAGTCTGGTAGGAACCATCGGACCATTAGCAATTGGGCTAATGGCAGGAGCCAATGTGTTGGCTGCAGGACCATTTTCAGGTGGTGCAATGAATCCTGCTTGTGCATTTGGGTCAGCAGTGGTTGCTGGAAAATTCAGGAATCAAGCAGTGTATTGGGTTGGACCCTTAATTGGAGCAACAGTTGCAGGGCTTCTTTATGATAATGTTGTTTTCCCCGATCAAGTTCCTGATCCTATTAGAGGAATTTCCGATAGTTCTAGAGTGTGATTTAAATCAATTGTTTACTATTTTATGGTCCTCAGTTAGAATTAGATTTATGGTTTTTGATTGTGTTTGTTGTTTGTTTTCAATAATTCTATTTACCCTGCTTGCATCAAGAAGTAACCATAATGTAATTGTTGGCTACCATTTATTTGTCTGCTAATTTTTTCCTTTTTTTGCCCCCGAGTATAACACGTATAATATACTGCCTACCAACAACAAAAAAAGAACACGTATAATATACTACCAAAGGTATTTTGATGCAACCGGAATTAAACATAACAGAGGAAAAAAAAATTAGGGCAATTTAACTAATGTTAAAATTCCTTCTAAAAAAACAAATGCCAAATCTGAAATTTGATTAAATGTTATATTTACTCGAATAAATATTTATATTCACCAATAATATTTACGTTTTTGAAAATGTCCAATAATATATAATTAAATACTTATATTTATTATTCACAATATAACGATATATACATATTTTTAAGTATAGGCTAACCCAAAACTATAATATTAATATATATATTTATGGAGTATACTTTTCACCTTTTTGTATTGAACTAAACTCCAATAATAACAATAATAATAATAGTAATAATAATGATAATATATAAAATGACATATCCTCAATCATCTAAAAATATGATATTATATAATTGTAGTTGGGAGCCAGGTGATAAGACCTTTGTTCTCGAGTTCTAACGGACTGAATTTGAACCTCCCTATCTACATCCGGGTGTGTGAGTTTATAACTATACTAAAAAAAATGATATTATATACTTATTAGAAAATGGAATGTAAATTTTATTAGTAGATGAAATATAGATTAATATAAACCCTTTGAAGATAAAGGTGTGTTCCAGAGTTGTCCTTTTACAATGGATTTGGGTTAATTTATATATGGAGTTCGAGATATAAGATGCTTAAAGACTATAGTGTTTGTTGTTATTAGTTTTTGTATTGTGAATGGTGTTTGTTGTTTGTTAGTTTTCTTGTTTTTGTTGTTGAATGCTGTAGTTGGAATTATGATGATCAATATTTGGTGACAGTAGTTTGTGTTTGGATGTTTGGTGATTTATTAATGAAAATATCTTTTGTCAATTTTTTTTTTCAAAATGATCTTGGAAAAATAGATAAATGTGTTTCGAAAAATTTATAAATATTTAAAAAAATTGTAACAATTACTATTAAATTTAAATTTATGAAACATGGAACATTTTACTACAATTTCCCGATGGAAAAAATGGAAATTTTCACTGCAAACCGAATAGCCGTAAGATTGGGGTGCGATCAAGTGGGCTATGGTCCATATAAAGCAAAACAAAATGTTCCTCTGGTAACGATACCAGAGATTGTTAAAAGAAAGCCTTGCCGCTGCAACTCTCTACAACGGTAAATATGGCGCCTAAAACCCTCTCCACATTTCTATCCTCTATCACTCTCCCACATCAACTCACTCACTTTAATCCCCAATTCCTTAGAATTCCCACAAAACCCACTCCCATCTTTTGCAAATCGAAGGAATCGCTGAAAACCTCGGTTTCAGAGACCCAATTATCACTTACTTTGCCCGAGAACGATGGTACAGGGGCTGCTGCCCGGACTCCAGGCGAGAAGTTTCTTGATAGCCAGAGAGCGTACAAGGCTGCTAAACTAGTAATGAAAGACGCTAAGAAGAAGAAGAAAAGGAAAGAAAAGGAGAAGGCTTTGGTCGACACCGCCGTGGTTTGTTGTTATGGGTGTGGAGCTCCATTGCAGACTTTGGACCAGGAAGCTCCAGGTCATGTGGACCCGGATACTTATGAATTGGTATGGATATAGGATACATAATTACATATATTGCAGTTAAATGCTGTTCTTTAGTAGTTCGTTTTGGATAAGAAATGTGTTTCGGTGGTTATGTTGATTTCGTCTAGTGTAGAAAAATTAAATTTAGTTGTTTTAAGAACTAAAATTGATTCATTATGGTTTTCTAATCTGTGAATTTAGACTTTTCTAGTAAATTATATTGGGAGCTGTTATGATTATTGATATTTTCTTTGGGTTGCAGAAGAAGAGACACCGCCAGCTTAGAACAGTTCTGTGTCGCAGATGTAGGCTTTTATCTCACGGCCATATGATAACTGCTGTTGGTGGGAATGGAGGGTATCCTGGAGGGAAGCAGTTTGTTACTGCTGATGAGCTTCGAGAAAAACTGTCCCACTTGCGATATGAGAAAGCCTTGATTGTAAAACTAGTGAGTACTTCAAAGGATACCTTGGAAATTTACTTTCCACCCTACAATGAAAATGAGATTTTTAATGCATTAGTGAATCTGATATATGATCTTGGAGAAAGTAGGTTGATATTGTGGACTTCAGTGGCAGCTTTTTGGCTCATGTACGCGATCTTGTTGGTGCAAATCCAATAATATTAGTCATTACTAAGGTAGTAATTTGGTGGTGTAAATTTAAGATACCACTATGGTTTTTACTATACAGTTTATTTTATTTTTCATATGTTTTTTGTCAGATTGATCTCCTTCCAAAGGAGACTGATCTTAATTGCATTGGTGATTGGGTTGTAGAGGCGACCACAAAAAAGAAACTTAAGTAAGTTTTTACTCTTATATAATTGCCTCTTGTTTGAATGCTTTGTTGTACCGGTGTTGACTTCCTGAAATTCTTCTTTAGAAAATTTCTTCCTATTGATAACACTACTTGGTATTGAAAGTAAGATTGCATTATCTTTATTAGACTTTCCTTCTTTTGAAATAATTTCTAGCTTTCTTTGGATTTGGATGTTTCTGATATGGTTTCTCTTTGCTGTCAGTGTTCTAAGTGTCCATCTTACAAGCTCAAAGTCATTAGTTGGAATTGCTGGAGTTATTTCGGAAATTCAGAAGGAGAAAAAGGTGTTTTTATTTTAGAAAAAGAATTGTGGGATTAAATTCAGCGAAATTATATATATATATATATATGGTATTTTCATCAAGCTAAATTCTTAGCATTTCTGCTTGTGTTGCAGGGCCGGGACGTGTATATTCTGGTTAGTTACTCTCTTAATTGGATGATACACTATGATTTCGTCGGATTGAAAAACAGACGGTTTTATTGATTTATGATGCTGTTGGTTCATTTATCCATCCCTTTTACTGTAATGTTTAAATGATGGGACAAATTTCACATCACTTTGTTTATGAGTAGGCACAACTTCATAGTTAACTTCAGCATTTATACAGGGTTCAGCTAATGTTGGGAAATCTGCATTTATCAATGCTCTATTGAGTATGTTCCCTTTCTTCTATTGCATATGCATGTGTTTTCTTTTATTGTTGTATTCACTTATATGTTCTTCACATTTTTGGCTATTAATGCATTTTAATATCAGAAATTATGGGAGAACGGGATCCAGCTGCTGCAGCTGCTCGCAAATACAGACCAATACAATCTGCTGTTCCTGGAACAACGTTAGGTCCAATTCAGATTGATGCATTTCTTGGAGGAGGGGTATAATACTGTTCTGTCATTCTCTCTATTTATTTGTTTCTCTAGCCTGTTTTCTCTCTGCATTATTAGGTTATTGGTATCCTGAAACATTTGTTAATGTGTACTTTTTCTTAACATGCAGTTTCACCTTTTATTTTCTGCAGAAATTATTTGATACACCTGGACTTCATCTCCACCACAGGCAAGCTGCAGTAGTTCATTCAGAAGATTTGCCAATCCTTGCTCCCAGGAGTCGTCTCAGGGGCCAATCTCTCCCTGTATGTTTCTCTTCAAATTACCATCCTTTAAACTTTCTTAATTTTTCATTTCATTTACCACTATGATACATCATGTACTCTCACTGTGGTTTTACAGCAGAAAGCTAAGGTGGCCTCTGAAAATGGGGTATCAAACCAATTTGAATCAAATGGCTTGAACGGGTTTTCCATATTTTGGGGAGGTCTTGTGCGGATTGATGTTCTAAAGGTTCTGCTTTTGATGTTATGAATTCAATATTGTCAGAATGGTTTGTGTGGCCTGCTCTTGACAGAATGTGTGACAAATATTTGTGCTTTCAGGTTCTACCAGAAACAAGCTTAACATTTTATGGCCCCAAGGCTTTACAGATTCATATAGTGCCTACTGATAAAGCAGATGAATTTTACCATGTAATACTAGTCTCCCTTTATACTTGTGTTCCGATATAAGTCAGTAAATACCTTGATTACTTCATAGGCCCTTTCATTTGAGCTATTTGTTTTTTTCATTATGTTGAAGATTGCTAAGAAGTGTTTTCATTTAAAGATGCATCTATAATCTGATGAGACTGCGCTGCACAGAAGCAGCATCATCTGAGTTTTGACATTATTAAACACATTATTAAAGTTATGTATTTTATTCAGTGTTAATTTAAAAGGTTTGGTTGTAATCTTTGCAGAAAGGACTGGGAGTTCTGTTGACACCTCCAACAGGAAAAGAGAGAGCAGAAGATTGGAAAGGACTTGAAATTGTGCGTCAACTGCAAACACAGTTCGAAGACGTAGAAAGGTTGGTTGATGGTTAGTTTTACAACGTAGCCTGTGCTATAAATTATAATGGTTTGGTTTGTTATTATTGTTCATATTTCCTTTGCATGGCAGACCGGCAGGTGACATTGCTATATCCGGTCTCGGATGGATTACTATTGAACAAGCAAGCAAATCACTTAGAAGGCCTGACATGAATTTAGATTTAGAAGAAACAGAAAAAGAATTGCATTTGGCTGTCCATGTTCCAAAGCCAGTGGAGGTTTTTGTTCGGCCGGCACTGCCCGTGGGCAAATATGGAGCACAGTGGTATCAGTATCAAGAGTTAACAGAAAAGGAAGAGGAATTAAGACCAAAATGGCATTTCTAATTTTTACAAAAAATTGTAAACAATTCTATTTGTATTGTTGCTAACTGTAAAATAATAGTATGTAATAATATGGAGTTTTTTATTTTTTTTAAGTATATGGAGGATGCTAACTGTAAAATTAAGGTTGCTGTTCTGTTGCATATTCTGCCGCGTCGTTTGTTATCCTGAAATGAAAACCCAACTAAGCAGGCTCTCGACATTGTGTTTAATTTGTTACTTTATAGGAGGCGACGAGATATTATCTTCTTTTTGAGTCTCTTGTCGTTTTGGATGCCAATTAGAATAGCGGTATATCGGGGCCTTTAACGACGTGCCGGTTTTACCAACAATCAGATCCAGCGGTCAACATCATTAATTAAATAAGAAAAATGATAAAGTTTTTAAAAAATGTAAAAAGAATCCATTTTGGCGCGTCAGGGCAGTATTCGGGGCTAATTCAAAAATCAGAAACCCTACGACACACCAAATTCAGTCACACTTTCTTCACTGCTGAATTCCTAGGGTTTTGATCTCCAAAACGTTTTCCAATTTCTCAGTTTTATATTACAGGGAAGCTCAATTGCAATCTCTGGTTTTTGCGTTCTCCTTATTTCATAAATTATCAGCCAAAGGTAAACTAATTTGAATTCTGTACGTGAACTCGTTCACTGGTTCACTCTTCATTGTTTTGGCAGTGGTATCTTTATTTATTCTTCTGCTTCCTGGGTTTGTCGATTTAGGTAAAGAATGTACATCAAAGAAGTATGCTTAGAGGGGTTCAAATCATATGCGACAAGGACGGTGGTCCAAGGTTTCGACCCTTTTTTCAATGCGATAACGGGGCTTAATGGTTCGGGCAAGTCGAATATTCTCGATTCGATTTGCTTTGTGTTGGGTATAACCAATTTGCAGCAGGTTCGTGCTGCAAATCTCCAGGAGCTTGTGTACAAGCAAGGGCAAGCTGGCATTACTAAGGCCACTGTGTCTATCGTGTTTGATAACTCTGATAGGAATAGGAGTCCCCTTGGATATGAGGATCATTCAGAAATCACAGTGACAAGGCAGGTTAGTTAAATGCCTAGTGAAAATCGTTAAATTTTTGAACTGATTAATTGCAATTCCTTAAAAAATAGAGTTGGAAATTCTGGCAGGCAAGCCTTGAACTTTTATATATATGAATTTACAATGCAAAGGCTATATATATGTTTCTGTGTATATGAGTGTGTGTGTGTGTGTGTTTTGTTTCCATGCTTTTTGAACTTAGCTTATTTACTTGTATGGAAGTCAGTTGATTAGTCAAGAATTTCTTATCCTGTAGATTGTGGTTGGTGGGAGAAACAAGTATTTGATCAATGGAAAGCTTGCCCAGCCTAGCCAAGTTCAGAACCTTTTCCATTCAGTGCAGCTGAATGTTAATAATCCACATTTCCTCATTATGCAAGGGCGCATCACAAAGGTATTGAATATGAAGCCCCCTGAGATTTTATCCATGTTGGAAGAGGCAGCTGGTACTAGAATGTATGAGACAAAGAAAGATGCTGCACTTAAAACACTTGAGAAGAAACAATCTAAGGTTGATGAGATCAATAAGCTTCTTGACCAAGAAATACTTCCTGCTTTAGAGAAGTTAAGGAAGGAAAGGATGCAATACATGCAGTGGGCAAATGGTAATGCTGAATTAGACCGGCTGAAAAGATTTTGCATTGCTTATGAATATGTTCAAGCTGAGAAGATTAGAGAAAATTCAGTGGGTGAGGTGGATCAGATAAAGGCCAAGATTTCTGAAATTGATAGTGATACAGAAAGAACACAGGTGGACATACAAGAAATGGAGTCAAAAGTATCACAATTGACTGCTGAAAAAGAAGCTACTATGGGCGGGGAAGTAAAAACTCTGTCAGACAAAGTTCATATTCTCTCTCAAGATCTTGTGCGTGAAGTATCTGTGTTGAGCAATAAGGAGGACACTTTAAAGAGTGAAAATGAGAATGCTGAGAAGGTGAGATATCTTCGTGACTCTGCTTTGCCTTTGCATGCCTGCACTATCATTTTAAATTAACCCCTTCTCCCCTCCCTATCTCTGAATACGTTGCCTGTTTTTAGTAGCAGTGTCAGATTTCATGTTTTCATGTTACCAGATTGTCAATAGCATTGAAGACTTGAAGCAATCTGTGGAAGAGAGGGCCACTGCAGTTAGAAAATCTGAAGAAGGGGCTGCTGATCTTGAAAAAAGAGTTGTGGAACTCTCTAGGGCTTTGGAAGAGCATGAGAGGGATTACCAAGTAAGAAGTGATTATGAATGCTGATTTCATAAACTCTATACTCTGCAGCTATTGATGCTTCTTTTGCTTTGATTTGCAAACCAAACTGCTTCTGAGGAAGTTTTAATTGCTATGCATAGGGTGTACTAGCTGGGAAAAGCAGTGGAAATGAGGAAAAATGCCTTGAAGATCAACTTGCTGAAGCAAAGGTTGCAGTTGGAAATGCAGAAACAGAATTGAAACAGTTGAAAACTAAAATCAGCCATTGTGGAAAAGAGCTGAAGGAGAAAAAACATCAGTTAATGTCCAAGCATGAGGAAGCAGTTGCTGTAGAGAAGGAATTCAGTGCTAGAAGAAAAGATGTGGAAAATGTCAATTCGGCATTGGAATCTCTTCCATATAAGGAGGGCCAGATGGAAGCTTTACAAAAGGTTTGTGGTCTCCCCCTGGTTGCATTTATTCTCCTAAACCTGAATAATCTACAAATTTCTTATTGTTAAATGATTTTGTAAATCAAAACTTCTCTGCAGGATCGTGCATCTGAAATAGAGATAGTGCAGAAGTTGAAAGACAAAATACGGGATCTTTCGGCACAGTTATCAAATGTTCAGTTCACATACCGTGATCCTGTGAAAAACTTTGACAGATCAAAAGTGAAAGGTGTGGTAGCGAAACTTATCAAAGTAAAAGATAGCTCCACCATGACTGCCTTAGAGGTCAGCAATGCATGCATCATATTCTTGATTTTAACAACTTTACACTTGTGTAAGTTGGTGAGACTGTTTTATTGAGTTAATATGCAGGTTACTGCTGGTGGCAAGTTATTTAATGTTGTTGTGGATTCTGAAAGTACTGGAAAGCAACTTCTTCAAAATGGTGATCTCCGAAGAAGAGTAACAATCATTCCTTTGAACAAAATTCAATCTCACACTGTTCCTAAAAGAGTTCAGCAGGCTGCCATTAACTTGGTTAGTCATTCTTTTGAACAACATCATATAGTTATTTCCTTCATATATTGTTTGAAAGTGTTTTTCCTCTCCATTGATTTTTTTGTTCTGTTTCCAGGTTGGCAAGGGGAATGCAGAATTGGCACTTTCTTTAGTTGGCTACGATGAGGACATAAGAGTATGCTCACTAATCCTGTTGTTCTGTTAGCAAAATGATGAAAAATCTCTAATGGGTGTGCTCAATTTTAGATGTTGGTCTTTTTTGGTTCCTAAACTAAGGTGTCTTTTGGTATCATTTAAGTTTTTTTTCCTTCAAAAAATAAATACTCACTTTGTTCCGCTTTAATTAGCCTATTTGATATAATTAATATTTCTTTCCATGTTACTCTTAAACACTTTGTTTTTTTAAAATTACCAAATAATTAATAGAAGGGTAATAATATAAGTTTGCGTTATTTATTTTATTAATTTCATACAATTTAATTGTTTTCTTAATAAGTGTGAAAATGCCAAAGAGACCACTTAAAGCGGAATGGAGTGAGTATAAAATTGTTTGTTTAAAACATTGGAACTGTTTTCTGATGAAGTACAACTTTGTTAAACCTAAAATTGTGATTCTAGGATTATAATTTATGTTTTAATCCCAAATTCATTTTATTTTTCCCCTTTTTATACAAATCTTTTTACCAAGATTATTTTTTATTCTCATGTTATGTCTAAATATTATTTTATCCAATTATAATAAAACTTATGGATGTTGTTTATTAGTTTAATTTGAATGTTATTTTTCTAATTATTATCGTTTGTTATTTTAGGTTTATTAATTCTTATTACATATTTCAATGAATAGTAGTTTCTTTCTTTTCATTTTGTTACCTTTTTTTTTTTTTAAATTTTTCTTAAAGTTGGTATCATTCTTTTTAATAAAATTATCTAAACTTTGTTCATCTTCATTAAAATTCTCTAAATATTCCTTTTTTTTTATCCAACAGAAAATAACTAATTTTAATATTTTTTTTTTAGAGAAATCATAGATAGCGTTTTATCACAAGTCATATAATTGGGTTCAAATTTTAAAATTAAGGTGCAGTTAAGTCCTAACAATATGAATTAAAAAATAACTGTCAAGCAAAACAAAGTTTTGAAGAAACACTTTAATCAGAAATTAAAAACTGTTTTCTATTTTTAAAATATAGAAAACTAAAAACATACAACTGTAACAAACAGGCCATAAGTAATTTGGAAAAATTATGTTGTTTTGACCATTTTAATGAAATTTTGGACCAAAATGTAAGTAAAGGTGAATATATTTCCTTCTATATGATTTACATTTTTCCTGAATATTTTTATTTGTAAGTGGAGAGTTGAAATAAGATCTACATTGTATTCATTGTTGTATAGGCAATTCTTTATGTTTGATGTACACATCTCTTTATATATTTTTGTAAGAACTTATATTGTTTGAAGCTGCACTTCCCTTGGAATCATTTTTCTCTAAGGTTGATTCTTTCTGCAGAGTGCTATGGAATATGTTTTTGGTTCAACCTTTGTTTGCAAGTCCATGAACGCTGCAAAGGAGGTATTCCAAGACTGGCAAACTTTCTTATCTGCTGCATTATTTGAAACTCTGAATACTGACATTAACAGAACCCAATAACCATAGTACATCCTGATACATTTCCTTGTGAACTGTTTTTTACTACTTAGGTATATACATTCTTGGATGAGTGAAAAATAATCTCTTTGATTTGTACATTCTCAATTTCTGTCTTGGATGTTTTATAGATTGCCTTTAATCGAGAAGTTCGCACTCCCAGTGTCACTGTTGAAGGTGATATATTTCAACCTAGTGGTCTTTTAACTGGTGGAAGCCGCAAGTAAGTTGCTTACAGCTTAATGAAACTCTTACATGCTCACATTCTTGTTATTAGGTTTTTCCTGTTGGTTTTCAAAGTTTATTTCAGTTTCTTTTTTCTGTAAGCTTGCATTGAGATGGGATTTCAAAATTTTCAATGTACTCTTTTTTTTAGCAAACATTTAAAAAATGGTTTTATATTATGTCATAGGGGTGGTGGAGATTTGCTAAGAAAACTTCATGAAATGGCAAATGCTGAATTGGACCTGCTGCAACATCAAAGAAGATTATCTGAAATTGAAGCAAAGGTAGTTTTGGAAATCCTTTGTCCATTGCACTTCTTTTTCTAGATGCTTTAGGTGCGATTATGTTGAGTCTGTGACTTTCAATTTTTTGCTGTTACCTTCTCAACTTGGAATTGCAGATAACAGAGCTTCTCCCTCTACACAAAAAGTTTGTGGAACTTAAAAAACAGCTAGAACTTAAACAGTATGACCTGTCATTATTTCAGGGCAGGGTTGAGCAAAATGAACATCATAAGGTTGTCTTTTTATTCTTTCACATAACTGGTTTACCTAGTTTACTTTTATGTCATCATAGTTCGTCTTTGTGTTGAGCAATAGGGCACTTACACTTCCTATTTCGGTCTGTGGTTTTGCAATAGCTCGGTGAATTAGTTAAGAAGCTTGAGCTGGAGCTTGAAGAAGCAAATTCTGCAGTCAAAGAAAAGCAAATTTCTTATGATGAGTGTGTGAGTAAAGTGTTTGTGCTTGAGAAGTCAATTAGAGAGCATGATAACAATCGAGAAGGCAGACTCAAGGACTTGGAGAAAAGGATTAAGGCTATAAAGGTTCAAGTTCAGTCCGCATCAAAGGATCTCAAGGTAGTTTTTGTGTTGTTGAGGAATACTACATACTCTGTGATGTATAGAGTTCTTAACTTTTCAGTTTTGTTATTTTTATTAGATCGACAATTCAATTTAGCAAAATCCTAACAATATGAATGGTGTGAATTTTTTTTTCCATTTGGTTGCAACAAATCACTTAGCTTAAACTTTAGTTTTCTTTAAACCTAAAACACCATAGTTGATTGTGCATTATTCCATCACTCTCACAAAGAGCATCAAAGATTGAAAATTTGAACACTAAAATCGTTTTGATTTTGAGGCTGCTTGAGGGCTTCTGTAAGATCAAGGAAACCAGCAGATTTAAACTTTTTTCTGGAATTTCAATCCTACATGTACCATCATTGTTGGTTTCATGATCACTTTTGCTGAATAGATTTTTGACGTCTTGGCATATTTTTCTACAATAGGGACATGCAAATGAAAAACAAAGGCTTGTTATGGAACAGGAAGCAGTCATTAAAGAACAGGCATCTTTGGAGAGTCAATTAGATTCCTTGAGAGTGCAAATTAAACATCTCAATTCGGAAGTGGAAGAACAAAAAGCGAAGGTAAACTCGGATAAGCTTGAACAAGTTCATTTGTGAGAAGCTTTTGCAACTCAAGTCTCTCTTGCAGGTTTCTTCTGTACGTAATAGTCATGATCAAGCCCAAGCACAACTTGATTTGATCCGTCAAAAGATGCAAGAATGTGATTCTCAAATCAGTAGCATTCTGAAGGAGCAGCAAATACTTCAACAAAAAGTTAGTGAGACAAAGCTTGAGAGGAAGAAGCTAGACAATGAGGTATTTATGGTCAAGTGTCTGTTATGCCTGTCCAACTTGAGACACTAAAATTTCCTGTTTACAATTCGCTGGAACAGGTAAAAAGAATGGAAATGCAACAGAAGGATTGCTCTGCAAAAGTGGACAAATTGATTGAGAAGCATGCATGGATTGCTTCTGAGAAACAACTATTTGGTAGAAGTGGCACAGATTATGATTTCATGGCACGCGATCCCAGTAAAGCATGGCAAGAACTTGAGAAATTGCAAGCCGAGCAATCAGGGTGCGTGAGAAAAGAAAAAAAAAAAGCTTGTTGTGATCAATAGTACTACTGTGAACATATTTTTCAAATAATTTTGCTTCCGATATTCTTTTCACATGCATATGTTCTAGACCATATAATTTTTGTTTTTTATTAAACTTGACACCTGAGGCTGATTCTTTTTTGGGTTCTGTTTTCACTCTGGTGAAGCCTTGAGAAAAGGGTGAACAAGAAGGTTATGGCAATGTTTGAGAAAGCAGAAGATGAGTATAATGACTTAATGTCAAAAAAGAATATTATTGAGGTAGTCTTCTAAATATGCATCAAAGTTGTAACTTTGCTCATCTGCATTTTGATGTGCTAATTTTTTGTTTAACTAGAATGATAAGTCCAAGATCAAGAAGGTGATTGAAGAGCTTGATGAGAAGAAGAAGGAAACTCTAAAGGTTACCTGGGTTAAAGTTAATAAGTACGTTACTTCCTTTCTTCATACATGCTAGATTTTCTTCTTCCTTTATGCATTTTGCTTTTAAAATACTTGTTCACTTTTGGTGTGCTTGTAATGGATGTTCTGGTGCTTGATTTCACAAAATTTGATTGCTTTTGCCCTTTAAAATATTTGTTTCTTCAGTGACTTTGGATCCATCTTTTCTACATTATTGCCTGGAACCACAGCAAAGCTAGATCCTCCAGAAGGTTGCAGCTTCCTGGATGGTTTAGAGGTTCGTGTTGCATTTGGAAGTGTTTGGAAACAGTCCTTGTCGGAGTTAAGTGGAGGTCAACGATCTCTGCTTGCTCTTTCTTTAATCTTGGCACTGCTTCTCTTCAAACCAGCTCCACTTTACATCCTGGATGAGGTATAATTTACTGATTTTTCCTTTGAAGTTTAAACCAATTCAACCAAACTTAATATTTGATTCTAGTTTCTATTGGTTTCATATGTATGGATTAGCAAGTGATCTGATGTAGAGGTGATTGACAGGTTGATGCAGCTCTTGATTTAAGCCACACTCAGAACATTGGGAGAATGATCAAATCTCACTTCCCACATTCTCAGGTTGAATGGTTTTCTGTTGGTGCACTTTGATTGAAACTTAGCAAAAAAATGTGAAGTTGAAGTGAATTGGAATTTGGTTAATATTTGGAATGGCATATATGATTTCCTAATGTTTCATTTGTCTTCAAGCATAATATTTTGTATTTCGTCTTACGCTCTGTTGGATTGTCTTGCAGTTCATCGTGGTTTCATTGAAAGAAGGCATGTTCAACAATGCCAATGTTCTCTTCAGGACTAAATTTGTTGATGGTGTTTCAACTGTTCAGAGAACTGTTACGACCAAGCAGAAAAAGTGATTGCTGCTGCATTATCAGGTTCTATTTCTATGTTATGTTGATGCAATTTCATTATTTTATTTCATACATTCTGAAGTAATTTCTAGTAATGCCTCTTTAGAAATTCATGTGATAACAAGTTAACTACCATCAATTCATCAGTAGTAGTAAGTCAACATTCTTAACATTTTAAACCCAGTTTGAAATCTTCATTTTTGATTTGCCATCCCCACCTTTTGCATTTGCATTTATTATTTTTCTGCCTTCTTGAGCTTATCAGATTTTTTTTTTTTGCAGCAAAAAATGGAAGACCGGTTGGGTTTGATTCCAGGTGCTATGTTGGAAGTTTGGTAACTAATGTTTCGAAATGATAATGCTAATTTATTTCTCTAATGTTAAATTGCTGATTTTGTAAATGTGTGCCAATCTTTGGAAATTTGTAATATCAATAGCTCTGATTTCGTTCTGGTATTACGAGAACATATATGTCGAACCTGAAACATTGTTTGATCAAATGCTGCGATTTGGTTCTATGTTCAAACAAATATGATAGATGGGAAAAGAGTAGTGGTCTGCAATGTCGAATTCTGTAGGTTATTCTTTCTCTGGGCTATCAAATTGTCACTAATTTCGTAATTAGAGAGTTATTCCTAATTCTGTTCGTTACAATATTCATTTTTATATAATTTATATGTAATTGAATGCAAATATGGAATTGGGAGAACACAATGATTTCATAATGGTAAAACATTTTCTTACAAAACTATAAACAGCAGATATAGAATTGTTAAATTAAGATTGCAAAAAGAATGCGAAGTTTGCAAGTTGCAAGCAACAGCAACTCGATGTGATGCTTGATTAAGCGGGACCTAATGCAATGAACGTAACTAAAAGTACCAAACTAATTCAAATTTAAAACCCTTTGATAACTCTAACATGCTAACTCCTAACCGGGTATGTGCGTATATCTCTGTTAAAAAAAAAAAAAAAATTCAAATTTAAAATGTTTCTATGCTTATTCTTGCTTTACAGGCCTCCTCAGCAAGGAATCCTCGACACAACTTCCAATCCCAATCCACCCTTTCATGTCTAGCGGTAAGTTTTTCAAATTTGTTGTGTAAATTTATATATTTTAATGCTCATTTTGTTCGATTTATTTGGAAAAATTTTTCCATTTTATATGTTGGATTTACATAGAGGAATTTTTTTTTTTTTAAAGAAAAGTTAATTGAAATCTAATATGTATGGACTTCAATCATAAATATTTTCTGTTGATTTTTCAAGCTAAGGAGTAAAATAAAAAAAAAGTGGTAAAAATCTAATTTTTTTTATTTGTCAATATAAATGGAATGAAGAGAGTAATATTTTACAACTTAAGCAGTATAACGGGGATGATTATGGTTGCACATTTCTTATTAAAATTAACAAATTAGAAGGAATAAATTTACTTTGATAAATCACTTATATCTAATTTTACTTATATTGTGTTGTGTATCAGGAAGAGAGAAGATGGAGGAGCAAGTGGATATTCCAAAAATGGGCAGCCTCCAGCGGGAGGCGATGCCACTCATTGAGGAAATTATCGCAATTTGTGATTCAAACCCTCAGCTACTGTAAATTTTTTTTTTAAAGGGAAAAAAAATTATTTAATCTATGTACATAATAATTATTCAATCCCTGTATTATTAGAGAATTGTTATTTAATTTCTCGATTTTGTATGGTCCTTTCATAAGTATATTTCTAGTATATTCCATTAAACTTAACAAGTAGGTCTACAATAGATAAGAGAATTTTTTAAAAGTAAAAAATGCCCTTGTGTTTTTCTCTTCATTACTTTATTAATTAGGGAAATTTACAAAAACTTCCATGTGTTTTACTCAAAACTATATTTTTCTCCTTATCTTTCTTTTAGTGGACAAAAATGTCCCTGAGTTTTAAATCCGTTGACAATTATACCCTTTCGTCTATATTTTTTGTTAAAATTAATGTAAAAGGATTAAACTGTAATTTTATGGGTCCTTTTGAAAAAAAATCAAAGAATAAAGGATTGTTTTGAAATTTTCCTTATAATTATACATTATTATATTACATTAAAAAAAATAGAGAAATGTTGCAACCAAAATCTTCGTCTTCTTCCTCTGGCTGATTTTCAAAACTGAGCCATAGATTCAAGAAATGGGAGCAAATGGTGTAGAAGAAGATCCTGAAGTGACATTACTAGCTAGAGGATTTGAAAAAAGACCTGCATCAAAAGTTGTTAGAAATGCTTCTGCTAAAATTAAAGGAGTCTGGTCCTTGAAACAAAAAGAGAGGTCTGACATGGGAGTGAGGGCCTGTTGAAAACGTAGACGAAAATGAAGAACAGGACTCCAGAGAACTCATGAAAAACTATTAGGGGGAGTTCATAACCTGAGTTTCACGATTGGGTTGGAGAACAGAGGACCAGTGTTCACTTTACAACGAAAATATAAACCAATGATCGAAACAGAAGAAAGAGCAGAGTTTCCAAGATTGATTTTGGGAAATCAAAAACAAGAGGAAAATCGAAAATAGAAACCAGTTTTCACTTGAGAAGATCAAAAAATTAAAATAGAGTGTTTAACGTTTTTGTTTTCATAATTTTGAAGAGGACCAAAACGAAAAACAACAAAAACTCAGAACAGAAATTTCAGAATGGAAAAAAAAAGAAGAATTGTCTGTAATCGAAAGCAAAGAGCAGAAGAGATTTGGTGGAATTCCATTCTCTCATGTCTGGAACAGAGAACGAAGAACAAAACAGAGCAGAACTTGAAACAACCAAAACGTGAAATGGCAAGAATGAAAGAGTCAAAGGAATTCTTGTAGATGATTCTCGTTTTCTGCAGGAATCTGAAGCCTTGGTCCAGAGGAAGAAGACGAAGATTTTGGCTGTATTTTTTCTTTTTATTTTTTTTAATTTAATATAATAATGTATAATTATATGAAAAATTTCAAAACAATCCTTTATATTTTTTTATTTTTTTTTCCGTAAAATTACAGTTTGATCATTCTATCATTAATTTTAACAGAAAATATAAACGGAAGGGTATAATTGTCAATAAATTTAAAACTCAGAGATATTTTTATCCGCTAAAAAATGATAGGAAGAAAAATATAATTTTGGATAAAACATAGGGAGGTCCTTGTAAATTTCCCTATTAATTATCATTATTATTATTAGAAAAATAAAAAAAAAATAAAAAAAATAAAAATTCGATCTTCTCCACTTTGGATCTTCTTCTTCATGTCCATGTCTCCACCACTGCCAGAAAATCCAAACCCACATTTATTGTCATTGCCTCCACACCGTCTAGAGATAGAGCATCGAGTTCCACATTGCCTGAAAGTCACAACGTCCATTGTCTCCGGTGACGATCCGACGAAGATTTTGGTATCCTGCTTTTTCCGGTGAGTCAGAAATCCAATTTTCGGTCGCATTTCAACAAGAATTGAGTGGATTCTAGCCTGATACTAGTCGCAATCATGTCGGCAATGCATTGGACGACCAGAAACACGACGGAAACTAGTGATTCTACTGGAAAATCTTGACAAGCCGAAAGCTCTTCTTCTCCTGTGAACCAGGTCTACAACTCCATGGATTTTTGCCTACGGAAAGAGTTCGGAATCTTGTCAGCTGCAAGATTCTTGAAGGAAAACATCAAGAAATTGCCGATCCGTCATGAATTGCTGAGGTTTTCGGTGGGCTGTGATTTGAATCACAATTTCTCGATGGCAGCGTTTCAGAGTTAGGGTTGGCGATTTGGCCGGCTTCTAGCCACTATATGCCGTTTTTGAGAGAACCAGAAGACTTGCCAGCGTGAAAGCCGTCAACCGGTACACTTAGTTCGCTGGTTGGCTTCAGTTGGCGAAGGCCCAACGACCGAGGGTAGCGCAATGGATTGGTTTTCGGACAGTTTTTGGTCATCTTCTTCATGGTCTCTAGTTTTCATATATTTTTTTAAATGGCCTAAAATGCTTTTAAAATTAAGAGTGATGTCTTTTGTTTTCTTAATTAAGTGTGTGGCATTTTTACAAAACAAAAAAAGGACGTTTTCATATAAACCCCTTTTCTTTTATACCATTTCCCCACAAACATGTACTAGGAATTAAAAACATGCTATTTTATTATTATATTTTTTTTTTTTGAGAAAAGAGATATTTCATTCATAAAATAAAAAAATACAAATTGAAATATAAATTTAGTAAATTACATGAATTTGAAATATCTTGAATTTGCTTCACTATGTGGCAATTCAATCCACTATTCGACTTCTTGGTCTTTTTTGGTGGCAATCAATGGCCAATACTCAATGATTAAGTCTTTCAATGAGTCTTATTATGTTAACTCCCAAACTATGGTCAAACAACAAACTTGTATTTCATATTGTACATTTTTCCCATAAATAAAATAACTCAAACAAACATAATACAAATAAAGCAATCCAATATGTGGAGAACTAAATTCCAATATAAGGAGAACTAAACTCCAATGAAGGAGAACAAAAACCTATCTTAAAAGAACAAAATCCTCAAAGAATGAAAGATTTAATCTAAAAATTTGTCCAATTAAACACAAATCTAGATTTTATTCGATCAAACTAAACAAAATAATAAAAAGGAACAAATAAAGGGTAGCCACCGGTGAAAAATTCATTGGTGGCTGCCCTAAACTTGACAAAAGAGTGGGGGGCTAGGTTTGAACAGAAGGGAAGAGAGGAGAGGAGAAACGTCATTATTAATATTTTATTTTTATTATTGGCCATCAGTTGAATATTTTAAATTGATCATTCGTAAGAGAGGAAGGTTTTTCCCCCCCTTGCGAGCAACAGCAAGTGCAACGAACGTAGCTCTTAAATACCAAACTCAAGTCAAACTCAATGGTTTAAAATGCTTCTCTGCAACCAACTAGAAGAAATAATTTTGCTTTATTCAATTTTGCTTATATTTATGTAACAGAAGGAGCGAAGATGGAGCAGCCGCAAGTTAAGTTGAGTTACCACGAAAGTTGAATCAAATTAAATACGAGATCTCAATTTTCACCACTTTCTCGCAACAATTTGCCGGGCAAATGCCATTTACTTCCTTTTCTTTTTACAAATATAATTAATATGTATTTCAAGTTCTATTTGATCTAGGTCCTTTCATCAAAATTTAATTTGAATTACCTTATTATTAATTTTATTTTTCAAGTGAATATATGTCACTTTTTTAAATTTTAATATAAATAAATATCAACAATTTTTAAATATTAGCTAAATATCATATTTACCAGTATGATATATGTATTTTTATTTTTACGGTCTTAAAAAAATATGTATATTAACTTATATATAAAAATAAAATGCGCATAATTATCGGTAAATAAAAAGTAACATTTACTTAATATTTAAAAAATATGACATTTACTAAATATAAGTTTCAAAAAATTAATATTCACTATAACTTACCATAAATATATAAAATTAAATAAATTGTTAAATTAATTAAAACAGTCACTATGGATATATTAAATTTCATATCTTTTTTTGGAAACCCGCATAGTCTCTGAGGCTTAGCTCAACTAATTCGAACCCAACCCTCGTTGCGTACCTAGCAATGGTGGAGGAGTGTCCCAGTTGGGATAGCTTAATACAGTAGGTCTTGAATACGCGACGTCCTTAAACAAATACAAGCAACTTACCACTTGGACCAACCTTGTTGGTTCATATCGTTTAAAATTGGGTTAATTATAATTTGGCATTTTGGTGAATTAGATAAATTAGTCCATTTGTTTTTAATATTATATTTTTTAGTCCCTCTGTTTTGTGGACATTTGACATTTTAGCCATTCTGTAAAAAAAAAAAAAAAGGTTGAAAAATCAAACTAAAATTTATCATAAGCACCAAATTGTATATTTTCACAGGGACCTTGAAATTGTCCAAACTCAAAACTTGACTTTCATTTCCAAAGACAAACATGGCAAGTGAGTATACCAAATCGAAATTTTCAATGTGAGAATCCATAACATGTACTTATTTTTAACATCTAATCATTGGAAAGTCTCAAAAAATACAGTTGAAAAATCTGGATTTAAAGAGATTAAGCACAATAAAAAATTTGACAGGTGAGTACGAGCTATTTTGACGATTGATTGAGGCGCAATTGATGGCGTTGGATTCATCTTGACATTAGCTTTCCAACGGTCCGGTGAGTGTCGATGGCAGAGCTCAGAGGTGGCGGTAACAGCCGATCGAAGTCTCTGTTGAAATTTTCTCTCTAAAACCAGAAACTTTGATCGGGCACCACCATCTCCAAACTCCACCATCGACATGCGCTAGACTAACCCATTGGTTTATATGTTTTAAAATTACCTTATTTATTCAGTTTCTGTACCAATGTTTTTGTTATCCCATAAAAATAATTTTTACCAACTAAATAATTTATTTAACTATAACTTGCAATATTATTTTCTACAAAAATACTACAATATTAGAATATTCAGTAAATTTTAATGTTTTGATAATACTTTTATATTAAGTAGCAAGTTATTTTAATACCAATTAGGTTAAATTTTTGTTTAATAGAATACTAACAAAAAAAATATTTATTAATACACTTAATTAATTTTTTTTTTCATAGAGTATGGTTAACTTTGTGTAGGACCGAGTGAAACATTTCTTAATCATCTGGAGGAAACTCAACTAATAAAATTTGATTTTCATATCTTGCATTGAAATTTTAATAAAAAAAATAAAGATTACGAAATCCATATAAAAAGATCTTTAGATCCTGTATCTTTTATAAAAGTAATGAAAAAATAACTATCCCTCAATAGTTTATTAGAAACTCAAATCGATTAAAAACATCATATACCATCGTCATGATTTATATGGGTACAAATTAGTTAAGTTGATCAGTTAATTAGTACTGCCCTTTTAAATCATTAATTCCAATCTCGAGTAAATCTATCCTAATCCCTTTTCACTTGTAATAAAGTTTAGTTTATGCGCATTACTGCTACCCCATTTTTCAAACTTCAACTCGTAAAGGTGATAAGGTGAGTGCAATGAACGTAGCTCTTAAATACCAACTCGAGCTCAATACTTAAAATTCTTCCCTGCAGCCTGCCTGCCTCCCCACTACCCAGTCCATTTCTACCTGTATATATAAACGTTGAACTAAAAAGCTAAAGCAGAAGCACAAAAACATGGCATTCTACAAGCCTTTAGCGACTCTCTTTGTTATTATTCTTTTGCTTGCTTCACAAGTCTCAGCAAGGAATCCTCATCAACTCAACTTCCATTCCCGATTCCACGTAATGCCTGCAAGTATGTAATGTGTTATTCATATTTGTTGTGCATTTCTTATTTAAATTAACTAATTAGAAGAAATATATTTGCTAATAAGTTGGAAATTTACGATTTTGTCCTTAATATTTGGTTAAAGTTATTATTTATTCATTGCTTTTTGATCGTATGTAATTATTTTAAAATTTTTAACTTTTGGCGCTACTATATTATATCATTATTCCGTCCAATTTTTATAAATATTTTTGGAATAATTGTCATATTCTTGGAATAGTATTGAAGAATCTAAAAAAAAATTCAAAAAACTGAATGGAATGACGATATAGTATAATAGTGCCAAAGGTTACTGACTTTTTAATAATTATATCAAAACAAAATTGAGTGACTAAATAGTAACATTGGCTAAACATCAGAGATAAATCGTAATTTTCCCATAATAATTCGCTTATTCGATTTCGTTTATATTTTGCATATAAGAAGGGGTGAAGAAGGAGCAGCAAATGGAGGTTCCAATTCCAAAAAGGATGATGCTACTTACTCCGGGTCAAGACGATGAACCTCGCGGAGGAAATTATCACAATTAATTATTCAACTCTAAGCAATTGTATTTTTAAAAATTTTTTTTTTTGTTATTTGATAGCATTAATATTCCAAACGTACTTTATACTTATTAAATAATGTATTCCAGAAAGAGGGGAAAAAAAACTGTGGAATACCGTCTCCTAAAACATCTATTAATAAATAAATTTTCATTTAGCTGCTGAGAATTTAAGCTATTTTCTATTTGATTCCTTTAACCAATCTCATTTTTTTTCTTCTTCAAACTTTTATAGAGTTATTAATTCTCTTTTATAAATTACCGTAAATTTTTTTAAGTACCATTGTTATTTTTTTATAAGTTTTTTATGCATTATATTTTTTAAACAAAATAACGCTCATCCCTACTATTTCTATTTTTATTTCATTCTATCTAATTATTTAGTCATTTTATCAAAATTTTAAATAATATTAGTCAAATAAATTGAAAAAATTAACTAAAACTCAGGAGCCAAAAAGTAATTTTAGTAATAAAATATAACATAAAATTTGATGAAATGACTAAATTATTAAACGGAGCCAAAGTGTAAAACTGTTATTTTGCCAAAATCTAATGGATAAATCATAATATTAGCTAAATCTTGAGGACAAATAGTAATTTTACTATTTTTTTAATTCTATAAACTGTTATTCTTTTTAGAAAAAATGAAATTATTAAAATATCTTATTAGAATTTTTTTTTGAAAAGTCATTAGAATTCATTTTAGTTTTTGATATTAAATTATTTTTATTATTTAATTTAAGGATAATACTCTCAATTATGCCTAATCAAGTCATAATCACAACTACATGCCAAACCAAGTAAAAATTTATGCAATCAATACCCAATAATGAATAGAGGTATACTCTATAATCTTATATACTATCTACAAATAAATACATGATATGAAGGGAATATTTATACCAAAAAAATCCTACTAAATTTTGTTATTTACCAAAGTAATTTTTTAAAATTAATTTTAATTGGTTGATACATTAAAATTAAGATAAGTCAAAGAGGAAAAAAAAAATAGATATATTATTTTTATTACTATGTGAATAAAATAAATAAAACTATAAAAACGTATTATAAAGAATAATAGTTTTCTTATCTTACAAATAAAACTAATATTTTTTATACTTCAAAACTTTTATAATACATAAAATGAATTGTTTTAGTTGAATAAAAAGTTAAAATATTACAAGTAAAAAATGTGTAAATGATTTTTATATTAAAATTAGTTTTATTTTATACATAAATGTAAGAAAAAAAATTATTATTATTGTAACGTCATGGTTCATAAAAGGTCATACTTTTATTGATTTTATTGAATATCATAGGTTTAAAATTAATTGTTTTATTTATTATTAAATATTAACGCCGAAATGGTTATACTATTTATTTTTTAATGTTAATCAAATTCAATTTTAGAAAAATTTGTATAAGACAATTATGGTAAATTCATGATAAGTAGGTATAATTTTGTATTTTCGTACATTAGCTTGTCTTGTTAAATAATTTCAAAGTGTTCAATATAATAATAATAAATTCAATCAATATAATATTTGACTTAATAATAAAAATTAGTAATAGCAATTTAAAAAAGTTAAAATACAATACAAATTTTGTTTAAAATTTATAACTTTTGATAGATGATATAAAGAATTCAAAATAGAAACATAATATAAATTATGTTTGAAAATAAAAAGTAAGGTATAAAATTATAAAATAAAAAATAATTTGAAAATATAGAAATTTGAAGTGGTATTGTTTTTAATAAAATAATATAAAAGCAATGATTTACTACTAGGTTAATTTCTACAAAATAAATAAATTAATTATTTACATAATTAATTAATAGCAACTTGCATTATTATTAATTTAAATTACGAAAATAATGATATATATGCTACAAATTGTATAAATAATCAAAGTTAAAATTAAAAAATTTAATCAAATAGTTTAATTTTAATTTTGAATACAAATTAAAAACATATATATTAATTAATTCAATAAAAAAATATTAAACTTATTTTGAAGTTATTTATAATATATACATTAAAAAAATGTAATAAGAAATTAATCATAAAATTTAGGATCATGATATTTTCAGAAAAAATTATTACTGAAGTCAAAATAAATATTTTTATTTATATAAAAAATGACCTCATTGTAATTTATATAGCTAAGCTAATAAAGAAAATGTGATTTTATCTTTAGTAAAAATTTTTTACATGTGCACATTTTTCTCATTCTCATCATATTAATTGCACATAGTTACATAAGATAAAAGAAAAATATAATATAAGAACTAAAGAATATAATATAATAAAAAAATATAAGAACTAAAAAATATAATATTAAAAATATATGGATTATATTATATAATATAGAAAATAAGAAGACTAGATAACAATTACCCTGTAAATTTTATGGGTATTTTTGAATATATTTGCAAAATTTTTCGTATTTTGAATGGTTTGGTCATCTAGGATCGTTAAATTATAAAGATTGAAGACACAAAATTTTTAAAAAATTTATTAAGGGCAATTTAATAAATGTCACTTTTTATAATTTTATTACAATAAAATGTCAATAAATTTAAAATATTAACTAAATGTCATTTTTGAAATTTATTAACAAGGTTAAAAAAATACACATTTTTAAAGGAAAATATACATATTTACTGTTCACAATATGAGTATATATATTTACTTGTATAAAAAGTAAATATGCATATTTTTAAAATAATTAAAAAGTGATATTTATTTAATATTTTTTTTTTAAAAATATTCTTTAATATTTTGAAATATGTAATATTTATTAAAAACAAGTTTTAAAAGTTACTATTTATTATAATTTTTCTAATTACTAACTTATCCTATTATTTGACAAATTATACTATCTTTTTCGTTCCTCTACTACATTTTCACTCTAGCCATACCATTTTTTATTTAGTCTATTTTAAAAAAAAAGAAAAGAAAAATAATAGGCATATTTGGCAATTCATTAAATTCTGACAATAGAAATTAGCAAGTTGGGATGGAAGCACTGAATAATGTATTGGAATAGAGATGATAAAATTTGAATTAAAAAATAGAGGGACGTGATAATATAATTTCTCAAATTATATGGATGGAATAGACCAAATTTAAAATAAAAAAAGAGACGAGATATTATAATTTTCAAACTATAGGGATGAATTAGTACTTTTCCAGTAAAAAAAACTGCAGAGGATGCAAGTTGCAAGCAAAAGCAACACGATGTGATGCTGAAGGTAAGGCTGAGCTGAGTGAAATGAACGTAGCTCTTAAATACCAACCCAACTCTATTATGTTTCTCCGCAGCCTGCGCACCACCCAGCCCAGGTTTCCCACTTGCTTCTACATGTCTATATAAATGTTGAACTAAAAACCTAAAGAAGCAGCACACAAACATGGCAATCTACAAGGCTTTGGTGACTCTCTTTGTTATAATTCTTTTGCTTTCTTCACAAGTCTCAACAAGGAATATTCCTCATTCCACCCTCTAATGCCTACAAGTATGTAATGTGTTATTCATATATGCTGTGCTATAATAAATCACTTATTCAATTTTTTGCTTATATTTCTGTAGCAGCAGGAATGAAGATGGAGGTTCCAATTCCAAAAAGGATGATGCTGCTAATTCAGCCTCAAAACGATGATTGTGTAGGAAATTATCGATTTGGAGGAGATCCAAGTTTTCGATGTGTGTGTCATTACCCTTATCGCAATTAATGATTTAACTATAAGCATTTGTATTTTTTTTTGTCTGTTATTTGCCTGCATTGGAACATAAAATAATGCTTGAAACCTGCTTTATTATGTATCTATTTTCGAAATAATGTGTTCTAAAACAGGTGTCTCCTAAAAATCTATCAATAAATTAATTTTTATTCTCTTGTATCAAATATAATTTTCTCTTTTTTTTTAACAATATTATAATTGATTGAAATTTGTGTGTGCTAAATTTTTGTAGTATTACCAATCGCTGAATGAAATGCATTGGATTGGACTTCTAATTAAGAGTTTGGCTCCATTATAAATGTTTCACTAATTAACCGTTCTCACTAATAGAATTGAAAAATAATTACCTAAATCATGGAAAATGAAAATCGCTTTGTAACTTAAAGTAACAAAATAAAGTAGGTGAGTTAATCTGGAATTTTATGGAATAACGACGCTAATCAAGTAATTATATATATCAGATGCTCATTAATGAATAATTAGATAGTGTGTGTTTTGAGATACTATTCAAAATGAATCGAAAAGATAAATCCAATCAAAAAAAGAAAAGTAAAGGAAAAATAGGTGAGAAAACTGTCGGAATGAAATCAAATAGACAACGTCAAATATTTAATAAGATATTGATGTATTCAGATAGGGTATAATATAGATAAATAATACTACCTCCAATTTTTTGAATTCTTTACATTTTTTTAGGGTTGAGTAGATTCAAGTTTGGTGTTGATAGTTTGATGGGTTGAGTTAGGTAGATTAAAATATTATTTATATATTATTAAACTACAGTAATCATATTTTATAACTAATCTAAACCTACTTTAATCTACCTAACCTAATCTATCAAACTATCAACACCAAACTTGAACCTAAGGTAGGGTTTTGAAATGTAAATAAATGAAAAAACTGGAGGTAGTAACATTTTGGATCACTTCCCCGAAAAACATATTTTGGGTCCCAGTTCTTTGATTCTGGTTTGTTACCGTTCTGATTCAATTTTATATGGTTCTTAATAAGGAATTGGAATTTTATATGGTTTTTATTAAAGAATTGGATTTGAAACTGTATAGTAATTTTTTTTTTTTTTACTCTGACATGGTTCTTATAATATTAGTTATTCTTCGGTTCTAATATCAGTATGATTCTCGATTCCAAAAAAATTATGCACAGATTTATCTCAAAATAGCAAATTTTTTTTATTATCCCAATGAGATGCTGCTAATATAAGAATTTACAATTTAGGTGTTAATAACAGAAAGTTATTTTGGGTGTTATCTAAAAGTTTATAGACTTTGTAGTATGGAAATAATTTCTCTTAGATACTCAAATTTTCAGTTAATCTGCTGATTGATCCTCATACTTTGGAAATTAGGTTTAAGATACTAAAGTAAGTTTGCTTCATTCAACTCTCAGGTTATTCCGTTAATTTATTTGGATATAATATATTGGTATATAATGATATCAATCCAAAAAGTCAATTTTTTTAAAAAAAAATGCAATTATACTCTTTAACTAAATTAAATAAAAATATAATAAAATTACTTAAATAAAAAATAATAAACAGAATGTTGCTTTTTTTTTTTTTTTGACATAGACATACACACGCACCCAATTAATGGGTTAGTAGATTAGTAGAAGGTGGTGCTTCAAGAGTGGGGATCGAACTTGCGCTGCACCGCCTACGATTACAAAAATCCAGCCGCCTCCGATCGTTTCCTCCACATCATCTGCTTATTTCAAACAATCTCAGCAGTCGAAGTTTACCAAAGCAAACATGACCAGTTTTGTTGTTTAGCTTATTGATTTTCCAATTTTGAGGTCCTTTGGTTTAGAGGTTGGGAGGAGCTAATAGTTGATACTCACTTAACAGCTGCTTCTTAGGTGTTTGGTAAAAGAATTTTTTAAAAGGTGCAAGCTGTTAGAATTCTAAAACTACTGCTGATTCGAATAGCTGGTGGATAAAGTTTTTCAAAAACAGCTATATATATATATATATATATTTTTTTTTATTTTTATTAAGAGACATAAATAACCTAAAATTAATAATTAGGTAAATCATTTAATTTTTTTTCCTAATGTTTCACTAATCCACTTTTATATTATTATTATTAGCTAAAATATTTTTGCTTGCATTCTATAATTATTGACAATATAATTTTATAGTTTGGTACTTGATAATTGTGGGAGTTACTAATATTTTATTTATTTTTAGTTTTATTTTTACATTTTTTAAATTTGTAGAAATATATTTTCAATTTAAAATTTTTAAATTTGAATTTATTTGAAAATATGCCAATATGGGTCATTTTACATAATAACATCAACAATTTACTACTAACTCCGTTTTTTTCATTTGTTTACATTTTTCTTTTTGGGGTGTATTTTTCAATACTATTTCTCTTTATAATAAGTTTTGTAAATAGTTTATAAAGGGTTAATAATTTTTTATTATTATTTCTTCATTAGTATTTTTAAAAAGTTAATTTCTTTGGTATTGGTGAAAAGTAAATGTAAAGAAATGCGATAAAGCCTAAGAAGTAGCCTAGTGGTAAGGCATTTCTTTCCTAGGATTGAGGTCCCGGGTTCGAGGCTTATTACAATCCCCTTCCTCTATTCCTCCCTAGTATAGGCTAGAGATAGGAGTATCTATGTTAAAAAAAAAATTGAAAAAAACATCGATAATATCCATTATTCACCGCTATTAGCTGTTTGAAACTACTAAATCAAACAGACAATTAGACTTCTTATTTACCCATTCATTCCCTTACCTTTAACTTGACGATGCGTCGGAAATCTCATCATTGCAGAACTCTTACAGCAATTGAACTTTTCTTTTTGTCGAATCATTCAATTATTCAAGGTATGATTCAATTCTTTTCTTTTTCTTCTTCAGTTTTCTCGATCGTCGGCCTGCTTTGAAGATTTTTTATGTAAGGTAACTTCTTGCAATCAATTTTGCTTTCCATATTTTTTTATGAGTCTGAAATAATTAATATTTGATCTCAATTGAATGAAAATTATCAATTTGTTTTGGAGAATGCTCTGTGTTCTTTCCTATTTGTGAAACTAGTATTTTACCCGCGCGTTGCGCAATAAGTATATATTGGTGTAGGTAATAGTATCTGTGTTTGCTTTTGATTTAATTTTTTTTGGAAATACTTTTGATTTAATGTTATCTTTTAAATTTGATTAATATATTATTATAATAACTGTTTCATTTTGTTATGGTCTAAATATAGTTTTCACGTCAAATTTTGCGACTTTTCCCGTTCACCCTAAAATAAATTTTCTTGCAATTCCACTTAAACTTTCACATTAATTTATCAATTTCACTCTCGATTTATAATTTAAGTCCACTTGCATCTTATTTGAAATTTGTTGGATATATGTCAGTTTTTCATATCCAATTCAATTATTTCATGAAGTTTAAGGACTGTTTTATAATTACAAAATATAAAAATTCCAAAGTTCATCTTCAGCATCTACCCACTCTTATCACTGCTACATGCCCTGTCTCCCATTATCACTTCCGCACCACCTCCACATCATTTCTCTCCGTCCATTCTCACAATTACCTTGGCCTTTAAAATTTTTGCTGTCTCAACTTTTTTTTGCCCCTTTTTTTTATGGAAGGTGAATCTAAATTTCACATTTTCTTTTTGCACCTCTCTAATGTGTAGTTGAGCTAGTGATTTTACTTCTCATTTTGCCAATAGCCCTCTAATTAAATTCCTTAATTTTCTTTGGCCCTTTCACAAAAATCAATCAGTCTTCTTTCCTAAAATCAATCGAAGGCATATATCATTGTCTTAAATCAAACCCCTCATCTATTCGGACAACCACTACAATTATGTCTTTGCTTTACCATCAACAACCTCCGTCACCCTTCGTGAAAGTTTACTTACCTTTGGAATAGTACAATTTATTCGTTCAAGTTCACCTCATCACCCAGGTTTTTCGATTGTCAAATGAGTAGAATCTTTTAAAATTACACAAACCTTTATCGCCGCAAAACTTGATAACTATGATGGCCACAGATTTCAATTTCTGATAATTGAGAAAGATGAAATTATATAAGTTGAAGAATGGTGAAATCGTTCTTTTGAAATTGCACTATCCCTCCGTCCCTTTCTGGATTTGAATTGGCCGGACATGACTCCCAATATCTGATATCGATTGGTTGTGGCAACTTTGTGGTTAAATACCATATAGCAGTGCTTAGGGAGAAATCGTTCGAGTTGAAGAAGATTGACTGTTTTTTAGGATGAGATTGAAGAGGTTGAGATGAATTATTTTATTATTGTTAAACACTTTAGTCCTTATGTCTCTATAATTGTTAAAACCATATGAATTTCTAAAAATGCCCCCATTTAAAGGACTAAATTGAATTTTGTCAACTCATACCTTCAGCAATGGACTATGAAATTTTGAATGTAGCAAAGGACCTAACATATAGAAAAACTCAAATAAATCAAATATTTTAAGTTCTAGTAAATCATCAAACAACTGTGTGGCGTCAAAATGTTCGATATTTAGTAACGTTCTATAAAGACGTAAGTTGAAAATATCACATTGAAAATCAAGATTGTTTATGGGCTCAATTACTGATTTGCTTATTAATGCAAACTTGAATTTGTGGTTAGTTGGCTTCAAAATTATTGTGTTTGTTTATCATCTATGACCCAAACTCCTTTATTTTTTTTTTCCTTCAAATTTCACAACTACATATTTAGACATAAAAGCATGAATGCGACCACCATAAGATTTGAATTTGAATATAAAAGCACAAGGTCATTTAAAAACTTATAGCATAATTTGTCACCATATAGACATTGGATTATAATAATAAAGTCATTCACCTTTTGATCTTGCAAAACCATCTTTAGGGCAATCAATTTATTTGGGTTATTACATTTTTTAACTCTAAAAAAATGCAAGGCACGTACTTTAAGTACCTAATTTTCGATACTGGGATTCAAATTATCGATAAAATCAACATATGGCAATTTAAAAAAAAAAATTCAAAACCCATTTTTTATTATAAGCAAGAGATTGTATTAATTAATACAAAATTACAGTAAAGGTTATAGATAGTGCAATGTCGTAGTATTAGAAATGAGAAGCAAATTAGAAAAATAACAAAACATTGAGATTTTGTGTTTAATTCAAACTAATATGAACGTTTATTTAAATAACTTATATGGTCTTGTGGGTTACTTGATTTTGTTATCTGCACAAATGATTTTGATTAGAAACAAATTCAAGGAAAACACGTAGTGTAAAATTAAAAAATGCAAGAACCATAAAACATATAAATTCTATAATCATTTCACTTCAACAATCTTAAATAGGGAGAAACTATATGTATAATTTTGATCAAATGAATAAATCCTTGTATTTTTTTAAAACCAAATAAGAATTTATTATTGTAAACATATAGATTAGCATAGATAGAAATAATTAAACACAAATACGATAATTTTCTCATTGCCGACGAATTAGTGGTAAATGAATTCACAAATATGGTAATCCAACAAATTACTTAATTTTGGCACAATTAGTGCCGAATAAACATTACCTAAATTTAGGAAAGATTACTTAATTATTTGACTTTTTTTATGGAATTTCTGTAATTAAGAACTTATTTTTATTTGTTTCCTAAACGACACATTAATCTTCATAATGACATATCTTTGAAAATAAAATTAAAATCTGATAATTTTTATTTTATTTAAAGAAATAAATAAGATTTACCATTACTTAATTATTTGAATTATTTTATGAAATCTTCATAATTTAAGAATTTATTTTTAATTAGTTTCCTAAATGACAAATCAATCTTCATAATGGCATATTTTTAATAATAAAATTAAAATCTAATAATTTTTTAAATAAATAAATAAATAA
>CATIWJ010005021.1:0-10040 GCA_949640765.1 Croton laevigatus | reverse complement strand
CGTTTTACTTTCGGCTACAAACCCAGTTTAATTCCTTCTTAAATTTGTATTAATTCCTAATCAATTTTCATAGACTAATTGTCACATCTCATTATTTAAGGTGTACTCGAATGACTAAATTTTCCATTTGAGATTCTAGCTTGAGAATTTGGAAGAAGGAAGAAAGGTTAAAAGGTTATCTAGATAGTGTAAGAAATGAAAGTTAAGTTAATTTCAAAAAAAAATTATTAGGCTATATTAGAGAAAGAATTTGAGAAAGTGTCAAACATAAAAGTTGTATCATAATATATGTAGCGTATCATAAAAAATCAGTTTAACAGATACTACAAACTTAGGAAGTTATACTTAATTAAATAGAAACTGCACAAGTGAAAGATTCAAGCACAACCTGAGACTTTAACCTAGATTTTAGATTACTAGATAACCTAGTTTGTAAAAGTACAAAACATAAGAGTTGTTTCTTTATATCTTAACTAAATTTATAAATTTAAATAATTTAATTTGGAGTTGTACGGACAGATATATGGCTGAATTGGTAGACAGTATGCAAATTACCTCTGGTAGTGTAGAAGGGTCAAACGGGAGTTATCACAAAAATTATGCAAAGTATAACAAAAAAATCATGCAAAGCTCGAATTGACCTCAAATTTTAATACAATGTAGCTTTTTAAGCCTGGTTTCATTCGGTAAAAGAATTATTAAAATTGAAATAGTGCACAAGGAGTTATTAAGAAAGAAAGGCAACAAGGTCAAGCAAGGACCTCAAGGGGACCCAAATGAGATTTTCCCAAAAGTCAAGGCAATTATGTAAGATTAAAATCAAGTGTCAGAGGTCGTTAATAGTGCCCATGATTGACTTTAAAATGTGTTTTCGAGATTAATCGGGTCGCAATGGTGTATTACTGTTTTTCCCAAAAACGCGAGTACAAAAAGTTACGACAGAATTTCTATGGAGGAGCTTTTGGTAATTTGTCTTGGAGAGAGTTAATTGATAATAACATAAAGTTTGAGCAACAATTTGGTAATGAGAAAAGGAGTTGGACACCTTGCCTAAGATCTAGCCATCCACGTAAAATGAAATATTTTGTTTTGGCTAAAATCTAGCCATCCAAATTAAAAGATTTAAATAAGTCAAAAATCAATTAATTTTGGATAGCTAAAAAGGAAGAAAGGAAGAGTAAAACTCCTCCATTTTCAACAAGAAATTCGTCTATGAAAAGAAGAGAAGAAAGGAAGAAGAAAGGTAAGGTGTTTCATCATTTCAAGCTTGTTTTTCATGATTTTAAGTTAGAAATTTAGTTTGGATTCATGAAAGCTAGTATATCATTTTAGTTTCATGATTTGGGCAAAAATCAAAGATGAACATAAATGGAAGATTATGAAATTTTAGAATTTTGCATGGAAAATGATTGAAAACTAAGGATAGGATGGTTAATAGCATGAATTTGGTAGATAGAAAGGAAGGGAAAACTGAAACTTAATTCACTATTTAGACCTTTCTTAAACTTTTTGCAGCACACAACCTCTGTTGGAATCAATTCCTGACCATATCGACTAATGCTCGTATTCTGCTACAGTCATTCTTCCTTGTCTCAAATATAAGAACTCTTCTTTCTTTCGATCCATATATGCTTCTATAATATATTTCTTCCCGAACTCTGTCAGAAAGAAATCCCAAGTTATTCCTTCTGGTGCCACATGCTATTACGTTGTACTCCACTAAACATACGCCTCATCCATTAGCAATGACATGGCACACACATATCTCTCTCTTGGTCCACAATTTAGTTGGTCTAATGCTTTTATAATGCTATTCAACCAGTATTCTCCTACTTTTTGGATTATCCTCTTTACCCGCTCTAAATTATTTTGCTTCATACTTTCTTAATTTTTCAATCAGCAACTTTCGCTCTCTTTCCACAATTGGGGCTGATATTGTTCTAGCTATCTACTAAAATGTAGCTGCCATTTATTGAAGCAAGGCATCCTGGGCCGGACCCGCAACTCCAACACCAGTGGCAGCCATCTCTTCTTATTGAACTGGGCGAGAGGCATATGACTCAACCTCTTCACCGATAGCATTTTGAGAATTCTATGACATCCTACATTAATAAAATAGTGATATGCTTAGTTCATCAACAAATACCTTTATGATCAATTCCTATCTGGCATGTACATTCACTTATTCATCATATAGTTTCTTCCTTACTTTATCCTACATGGCATGCATAAATGTTCACTTACTACCTATCTCCTATAACAGACTAAACCAATACTTTGATACCAATAAATGTAACACCCCATCCCGACCTATGAATAAGCCAAGATGGAATGGCATTCCTCTTGATTGGATGCTAGTTAATCTTGAACTTAGCTATTTATTTATTAATATTTTATAGAAAATTCTCCAGAGTTTCCCCTAAATTCCAATAATTTCCAAAATAATGTGAATAGTAAAATTCTCACAAGTCAACACAACTCCTACAAGGGAAAATTTACATTTCTAAACTCAATTCAAAATATGCCATTATATCTTCATTTACATCCATATAATATCTGTGGGTCTTAATACTTGTTTTACAACCATGACTACTATACATGTCATTTTACAAAATATTTAAGTACATGCCATACTAAAAATTTAATAACTTAAACTCCACCTAAGTCGCCTTTGATGAACTTGCAGATCACAATTCTAACCAATTGTTATGCTATCAAATTCTTAAACTTGTGAGTTAAACACTTAACTCGCTAAGCACTAATGCCTAGTGGGTACTTTAACTACTTGATAAAATAAATTATAAAAATACACACAAGTCATGCATATATGAAATAATAAAAAAAGTGCATATGCATTTTTGAATTACTTCCTATTGTTGTTTGTATTGTTTTATTAGTTTGATGTCTGTTACTGTCTTCTTATTGTTTATTATTTATTTCATTACTGACTTGCTATTATTTTACTCTACAAGGTAGCATAGTAACTAATATAGGTACGAAAACTGTATAAATTGGTCAAAGCCAGTGTCTGTCTGTATAATGGACCGAAGCCCTTGTTTGACTGTATGAATTGGCCAAAGCCACTATATGTCTGTATAATAGACCAAAGCCTCTGTATGTCTGTATGATAGACCAAAGCCTCTGTATGTCTATATGAATGTTGTTAAGCCTGGGCTTAGCCCCTATATGAACTGTATGGCAGGCCGTGAGGCCTAGGCGATTAAGCCTCTTTTTGTCTATATCAGTAGAAGGAAATCTCACCCCATGTTTGAGGTGTTCACAGGTAAGGAGAAGGGAGTGCTTCCCCTCTATGATTTTGGAGAGTTAGTTTCTGGATCCAGAATAAGAATCGTATAAGGATTAGGAAACTGAAATGGCTGAAAGAAAGAAGGCAAAGTTTAGCCCCAATATTTTATTGTTACATAGGATGATTGTGCTTCATCGCCATCTAAATGTTTATCCCTCAATTGGGGTGCATAGTATAAAGAGAAAGGTAGCAAGGTCACTCTTTGGCGACCTAGTTGTTTAAGGCAGTCTTGACTTTCTTCTTTAAATGGAGGTCGCTGTCAAAGGATTGCCTAGAGGGATTTGGAGTTAACAATCTTTCACATGAAAGATGAGCACACTTATTCTAAAGTCTAAAGAATTTATGGTGGATATGATAAATTATAAAGCAAGAAAAAAAGAGTAAGTAACTGAATTAAGATAAGAGGTCATTAAAACTATAACTTAGATGAGAATAGCAAGGCTGTTCAAAGATTTTGAAAGCAAAAAGTGAGAAAGGGATAGAGAATACCCCTTTTCATAAGTAGAGAACGGCGTAGATTCCCAGATGCAATTATGATCCCTGAATTACCAGTTTTGCCTAACAGGTAAGAGGTAACAGGGTAAATTAACTAGGAGCACCGAAACTTCGCTTGAGCAGAAAGGTCTAGAGTTTAAGGAAAACATTATTTCTCACCTGAAATTTTCAATTAAAAAGATAGAGGATATGATATGAATTATAGAAGGCGACCTCTGACCTGACGGACGAAGACATGGAATGATTTGGACTAGGGGAGACATCTATTAGCATACTCTGTGTTTGAGACCCCTCAAAAGGTGTGGTCATCCGTACTTAGTCTGAAGGGAGGTTGTCCTTACCTAGATAGAGGTCGAGGTCACTGATCTTTTGAATTGACCTTATCCTCCTCATCATGTCACGTCCTGAAATTTTTATAGTTGGAAATGCAAAGTAATTTAAAGAGGAAAACATATAAGGGATTGGTAAAAGAAAATTTAAGGAAACAAATGCGTTAAAAGGAAAGTAAATACTACCTCCGGTTTTTTGGATTCTTTACTTTTCTCTTTTTGTGTGTGTTTTTGGATTGTTTATATTTTCATTTATAATAAGTTTTGTAATTGTTTATTATTATTTCTTTATTGATATTGGTGAAAAAGTAAGTTTTTTAGAAGGCTAGTAATTATTTATTATTATTTCTGTTTTGGTATTGGTGAAAAGTTGATTTTATTAGTATTGGTGAAAAGCAAACGTAAAGAAATAAAAAAAATTGGAGATAGTAAATCATAAATATAGTAAACATATTGTAAATAAGACTTAAACAAGTTATAAATACGGTAAACATATCATAAACCAAAGGTAAACATATTCTAAAAGAAGAGGAAGTAAGAAATACAATTGTAAACAGATCGCAAATGAAGTTTAAACAGAAAATAAATAAGTTGATATTTGTTTAATAAAAATTGAATAGGACCAAGGAAATGTGTTAGAGTAATATTCTTGAATAAATCGTCGAAAAGTAGAAGCTTACAAGAAATAAATGATTAAATAGTTCAGAAATAGATATGTAGTAAATAGATTATAAACATGGTATAAACAGAAAGGAATTAAAACTAACTTTAATAAAATCGAGATATATGGACAATTGATAATAATATTTGATATTTGATAAAGATTAAACAATAAATAGTGGCATTAGTTGGAATAAAAAATGAGTACTATTTTACTTAAAAATAGGCAAAGAAATTAACAAATACATAAAATTGAAACATTAATTTGAAAAATAAATTAATAGATTTAAAAGTATAAAGGTGAAATGGCTTACGATAATTTGAATTTAAAGTAGGAAAATAAAGAATTAAAAAAGAGTATTTTATTTAAGATGATAAAAGGAATTATCAAGGTGAAAAAAATATATGATCAGGGTTTGTCCAAAGTTTGTAATAAAATAAGGTCCGATAAATAATTGAAGTTTAAGAATTTTTAAAAGGAAATATGAACTTTAATTGAAATAAAAATACAAATAAAATTCAAAATAAAGAGCAAACGAAAGTATAAAATGAAATGCAAATAAATGTAAATGAGGACTAAAATTGAAAAGCAGCGTTATTTTGAAGGATGAAATAATAATTATACTAGAAGATATTTTAATATAATAATAATATTAATATTAATAATAAAACAAACAAATGGAAAGGATGATAATTATAGTAATAATGATAATAAGTACAGATGGAGTAAAACAAAGAAAGAAGGAACTAAACTTGAATACGTATGTGTGTATGTGTGTGTGTAGACACACACGCACACACGTGTGCAGAGAAGAGGGTACAGTGACAAAGAGGAAATCAGGAGAGGAAATAGAAGCAAAGAAACAGAATTTGAAGTTAAGAATGTTTAAAAATAAATTAAAAAAAAACAGTATTTTGAAGGAAAATACCCGAGGAAGAATCCGGCCACGATCATCCTTGTCTAGCATCATCACCGGCAACCGAGACCACCATTCCTCAGCTCTTGGACCGGTGAGTTAGTTGGACGCAAGAAACGATGTAAATAGTGGCCAGAGAAGAGACTTTCAGTATGGCCAATAGAAGGACTAATGGGTCAGCCAGAACTTCAATTGAGATTATCATCACTTTCCAGCAATCTAATGACCGAGCAAAGACCTCCAACCGGAAGAAGAGATCAAGACGAAGAGATTGATATATGACTTGCAATTTTATAGTTGCCGAAAAATGAAACGAAGTCGGGTCAAACCGGGGGTCTGTAAACCCGTTCTGCAGGGAAATAGGTGAAGATGGTGATTAAAACGACAAGCTGTATGGCTCTGTCGTTCGGTGCTCAAGAGAAGTCGTTTGGATATTATCAAAACGACACTGGCTGTTGCGCTTTTCGAAGGGTCCAAAAATTACAGCATTTTGGTCAAAACGAAAAGCAGTTTTGTGCTTGAGGTGAAGTACACGCTGAACCCTTACCGTTTTACATAATTTCATTTTGGTGCCTAAAATTTACTTCTGTGTTCAAGAGAGTCCCCAAAAAATTTCAAGTAAGCCCTCTAAACTTATATTTTATTTTATATATGCCCTCCAAATTAAATTTTAATATATAATTGAATTTATTTTAGAAAAATAATTAGATAGGTGTATGATTTAATTATAAGATAGGTGTATGATTTAATTATAAGAGTATTTTAATTTAGTTAAAAATACCTTAATACGAGAAAAATTATTTATTGGCACCAAATAGTTATTAATTAGAAGTTTAATAGAATTAAGAAGGTGTTAAATATTTGATAAAAAGTAGGTAAATATTATACATATGAATAATACAATTAAAAGAAGAATTTAGGAAGGCATTATATATGTGGAAGTTTATTTATATACATATTTATATGTGTGTAAAATTTATGTGTGCATGTGTGAAATTAAATAATATTGATTGATTGATATTGTAATATAGAGCATTGAAGTAAAATTAGAGTCAGCTATTTAATAAAAAGTAGTTAGATTAATTAGTTGATAATTAAGAGAAGCACTACACATAATTAGTTGGAGATTATTATTAAAATTATTCGAAGCATCAAATAAGTTAATGAAGAGTAAAGACACAAATAGTAACCTGCCAGATTATATAAGCAAATGATTATAATATATTAATAAATACTTGGAGTAATAAAAGAATCTAGAGGAATGAAGTAAAGAAATTTATAGGAAATATATGAGAGTGAAAATAAGTTGGTAACTTGAATAATAAATAATGAGTATGTCGTAAGCAAATTTAGGAGAAAATAAGTGAGTTATAGGAATTTGAAATAAATTGAAAATAAGGTTGATGATTGATTCAGGGTATTAGAAATAAATAAATAAATTACAGAGAAAAGTCTTAAAAGGGAGCTATTCAGGATAATTAATAAGTAAATAAAACAAATATAAATAGAGACAGAATAAAATAAAAATGTCAAAGGGATTTGTTAAGCAAAATGTGGAAGTAGGTATAAGATAAATTAATAGATTCAGAAGATCAATTATGCAAATAAATTAAGAATAAATGAATACGGGAATAAATTAAATTAAAAAAGTATAAAAGAAGTTTATTATTTAATAATAAAATGAGAAATTAATCAGAATTGTAATTATTTGTTAGAATAGATAGCAATGAGGAATAAACTAAACGAAGAGAAGCATAGGACGAAAGAGGAACAAAACAAGTCAAAAATATCAGGTTTGATATTTTACTCTTATTTAATTATATCTAAGGATATATGTGTTGATATGAATTGTGAACTGTGTTGTTGTGACGGTATGTTGCTATTGTTTGTTATGTGTATTATATAAGGTATTAATATATGGATGTATATTAAGTGTAAAGTACTTACTGAGCTAGTAGCTCGGCAAGTTTAGTTTATGCTATAGGTTTAAAAAAAAAAAAAGAATGGAATCGGAATAGCCATGTAGCATCAGGCTCATTAGAAGCATTTAGAATGATATATACTGTAAAGAAAAAAAAAATCAGAGGTTGGAAAGAGCATTAGAACAAAAGAAGAAAATTTTTTTGAGATAATGTTTTGTATACAATGTAGCATAAGTTATGACATACTTTGCTCGGCCAGGAATAGATCGAGTTAAGGAGTGTTACATGTCAGACCGGGGCTATTGGACCTTAAAATCCTAAGAATGCTTGGACCCTAAAATTTCTGAAGCCCGCCCAAAGAATCCTATTGGACGCGGAATTTTTCGGTACTTCACCAATACTAGGCTAACGTCAGGCCACAGTCAAACTTACACACTTTAAGACTTTCACCACTCTAGCAAATAATTACAATTTTGATTAATTTGTTATTTTATTTGGTAATGAATCTCTTTAATATTTTCATTAATTATATTATGCTTTAGTTTTCTCTTTACTTTATCTCTATGCATATTTACTTATTTCCGCATTCTAATAATTAATCTAGCTTATTCACGTATTTATTTATTTCTTAATTTATTTCTATAATAAATCCTCAAAATGATTAATCTTACATAACACATTTTATTAATTACAATTCAATCTAACTAATAACTCCCTAAAGTAATGTTTTCAAGAGATTTTATTATTATAGCCAATACCTATTTAATCTTCTGATTTTAAATACTAGTATTTATTTATTTGTATCTCCTCTCTAATTAATTCATGTTGTGTAGTACTTCTCTTAATTACCAAGTTATTAATTCAACTACTTTTTATTAAACAACTAATCCAAACTCTATTTACACTTTAATACTCCTTATTAAAATTTCAATCACTATCTCTTAAATTACTTAGGTTATCACTTGAACATATAATCACTCATGTATATAAATATATTCAATTCCACATAAATAATATCTTGTTAAATTTTTTTTTTCCCACTTCTTATTATCAAAATCCACAATTAATATTAGCTTCCCAATATAAGTCATATACTTAAACGTATTAATATAATTTATTATTTATTAAACATTTAACACCTTCTTAATTTTATTAAATTTCCGAATAAATGGTTATTTGGTGTCATTAAATAATTTATAGCGTATTTACCTAATTAAAAATGCTCTCATAATTAAATAATATCCCTAACTAATTATTTTTCTAAAACAAATTCAATTTCATACTTAAAAACTTAATTTGAAGGACGTAAATGAAATAAAATATAAGTTTAGGGGCTTATTTGAATATTTTAGGGCTTATTTGAATATTTTAGGGCTTATTTGGAAACAAAGCTAAGTTCTAGGCTAAAACAAAAAATTTGAGAAATGGAGGGACTCTTCTGACATTCTTTGAAACGCTGCCATTTTCACTTCCAATAGCGCACCTGACCAAGCTTTAAAATGACAAATCCTTTAATCAAATAATCGAACGTCGTGGGTCGCTCTGCCACATGTTGCCATTTCCAGCCACCATAACTTACGTGCCATATATGATTTTGTTCCTTTTGACCTAAGGAATCAGTTTGTAGCCTTATTCTAGCCATTAGCTCACCGGAAACTAATAGTATTTTAACTCAAATGTTCGGCCGTCTCGTTAGATATATTTCCCAACATGACCGAATACTCCTTCTCCGGCTACCATTTCCACTGTTTCTAATGCTTAATCAACTCACTGGTCCAAAAACTATCAATAGGTGGTCTCGGTTGTCAGTGATAAGTTCTGAAGATAGTGATGGGTGGTTAGGTTTCAAACAAGCATTCCTTCCTAATTCTCCGTTTTGATTTATTTTAATCATTCTCTTCAATTTGAATTCTGTTTTTCTTTTGCTTTCTGCCTCTATTTCATTTTGCTATTTCTATCTATTTATACATTATTAAACCGGTTACCACTTTCGTTTCAATTTTAACTTTGCTTCCCTTCAACATACTCCACTTGTCCCTTCTACTAATATTAATATTAATATTAATATTAATATTATTTATTTTATTTATTTATATAAAAAACATCTCCTAGCAACATTACTCCCTTGACCTTCAAATTAATACCAGTTTTCAATTTACCCCTCTTTTACATTTTAATTTTATTTCACCTATATTTAATTTTAATTTGCACTTTACAAATTAATTTTCAATTATACTTTCCATTCCTAATAACAGAAATAACAATAATCTGGGGTAAATTTAATCGAAAGTACCTGAACTTTGGGGGTTCTTACATGATCGTACCTAAACTTTTTTTTTTTGCATAAAAATACCTGAACTTGCAAAGAATTTGCAAAGAATTGCATTTAGCCGGTTGCCAACATCTATCC
>CATIWJ010005019.1:0-10342 GCA_949640765.1 Croton laevigatus | reverse complement strand
ATGTGAGGTTTGAAGTTGGTCCTCATCTAGAGAGAGTTTCTCAAATTCACCTACAAAATCAAAAGAGATACCTTTCTCTAGATCAAGTGGATTAGTCTCATCAAATACAACATGCATAGACTCTTCAACAATCATACTTCTTTTGTTGAATACCCTATAAGACTTGCTATTAGAGGCATAACCTAAAAATATTCCTTCATCCGATTTGGATGAAAATTTCCCAAGATTATCCTTGGTGTTTAATATGTAGCGTTTGCAACCGAATACTCTAAGATGAGATACATTAGGTTTTTTTATTTTTCCAAAGCTCATAAGGGGTTTTGTTCAAAATAGACCTTTTGTAAACACGATTTATAATGTAACATGCGGTGCTAAAGGCTTCAGCCCAAAAATATTTTGGTAAATTGTACTCATTTAACATGGTACGTGTCATTTCAACAAAGGTTCTTTTTCTTCTTTCAACAACACCATTTTGTTGAGGAGTCCTAAAGGAGGAAAAGGTATGTGTGATGCCATGTTCATCACAAAAAGACTCAAAAAGCTCATTTTGAAATTCTCCCCCATGGTCACTCCTAATAGTAAAAATTTCATAACCTTTTTGTTTTGAAATATGTTTTACAAAAGATTTGAAAGCATCGAAAGCATCACTTTTATGAGCTAAGAAAACAACCCAAGTAAACTTAGAGTAATCATCAACTAGCACAAATGCATAATGCCTACCTCCTAAACTAGCAACTCTTGTAGATCCAACTAAATCCATATGAATAAGTTCAAGAGGTGTTAGCTCAAAATTATACTATACAAAAGCGACCCGCAAGTATACGAGGCAATTATAGTTTATCGGTAGCAACCAAGGTCGTATTCACTCAAGGAATCGCAAATTGAAAATTACTCCACACTATTTTTTTTATATACAAAATAATTTAACAGAAAATAATTTTACTTTGAAATGGAAAATAAAAATCTTAAAATTGGCAATTAAAATTAAATAACAACGAAAACAAAATGAGTTTGATGCAATGTATGGAAAATGTCTAAGGTTCATAATGCGTAAATTAATACTTTATCAAAATAAATTACTCAACTAAAATGTTTTAAAGAAATAAGTTTACGAATCGTCAACGATAAAAGGAATTTTAATAACTCTCGTATTCATAAAATTCAATGTATTAAAACAAACTTCTTTTCTTAAAACTTATATTTCTAATTCATTTTAAGAATTTAATTGGACGTTATCAGGCATTAAACTTCAACTCTCGTTACACCTATAATTAACAATTGGAAGCTTAAGCAACTAATTGCAAACATTCATTCAATCCAATTAAAATAAGAAATAAAATATTCAACAAGGTAAATATTCAATCTCATATCAAAATTTACTTCATAATTACTCTAGGCAATAAACAATTTAGCTCATCATCTTAATTTCAACAAAATGAAAACAAATAAAATAAAATAAAAAATAAATAAATAAATATTGCCAAATCAATTCAATTAATAAATCTTTTCAATGATTAAATTCAATCCAAGCACAAATTTAATATCAATCAATCAACAGTACAACTTCCACAAATTCAAATGTAAAACAGAGAAAGTAAAAGAACAAAGGAAATACTGCAATGGCAATCTCTTGTCACCGAAATTAGATCTCTGTTCAAGTTTCAAGTAAGAGGTAGAAAATAAAAACAATAAATATCATAACCCAAACAATTTAATTCGTGGAATAGCTTCAAGATCAATCTCAAACCAAATACAAATTAAAATCAATTAACTAACACTTCAAATTCTATAATTAAAATCCATCCAGAATATGATTTCACAATCCCAATCTCAATCCAATAAAAACAACAAAGAAAATAAAAATAATTAACTCAAAATTAAATACCTAAAATACTGTTCCAGCCGTGAAGAAGCAGCCGGCGTTGTTTCTGGTTGCCGTTCTCGCCGTTCAAGCTACCAGTTCGTGGTTGCCGTTCAGATCTCCTCCGCCCAAAGCCAGCCTTCAGCTTGTGTTGTTACTCCTTCACCAACCTTGCTTCTGTTCTTCACCAAAACCAGAAAAAGAAATGTCCAAAATTAGATCCAATTACCTCAAGAATAAACTGTCCAGTGCCTTGCTCAGGTCACCGTCCAGCTGTATTTTCCAAGCAGAATCGTTGTTCAAGAAGATGCATCCAAAGCCCAGCTGTTACTCCTTCAAAACTCCATATCAAATCCCTCGTGAAGCAGAGCTCACGCCTCTTTTCACCAGCTGCTTCTTTCTATATTTTCGATTATCTTCTTCTGATTTCCTCTCGCCAAAAACGCTACCAGCAGAGAAGATAGATAGGTTCCTCAGCTGCTCTCCAAACCAACCCGTCTCCAAAGATCCCAAAAACAAGAAAAATAGATCCCCTCTAGCCTTAACCAGCTGCTCCTTCTTATTCACTAGCCGGCGCCCCTTCTTCTAGTCGTGCTTTTACTCCACACTAAACCAGAAATAATGCAGCTTTTCCTTTCTCGTTCAGATCTTGCCTTCTCTTTCCTTCGCGTCTAATAGCTCCAAAAGAAAATAAGATCACCGTCCAGCCTCCCTCGCCGTCCCAGCTACCAGTTCAGGCGGACGTTCAGTCGTGCCCAGCTTCCTCTAGCAGTCCTTCACGCTGCTGCTCTCCCCCAAGAAGAACAGGTCAGCCCCCTCCATTAAAAGCCCAGCTGCCTCCTCTCTTTATTCACGCCTACTGTTCCCCTTTTCTTTAAATTTTAGAACGTGGACAGCTCATTTTACCTATACAGCTGCTGTTGTTTTTCTACTTTTTTAATAAAAATCCCCTTCTCACTCGTGGACAGCTGCTATGGTCCCTTTGTTTCCATTTCAGAAAAAACAACTACTGCCCCACTTTTAATTTCATTCTCCCTTTTTTTTTAATTCATTTTTCATTGTCAGCTTAACCTCACACAAAACGCAAATAACTGTGTGTTTTGAGGAGTTTTTGCTAACCAGTCCCTTAGTTGCTTTCTCTCTTTGCTATTTTCACCCAATTCTTATCCCTTTTCATGAATTTATCTAATTATGCTTGAAAATGGAAGTATAAGAAATTAGCACCATCACGAATAAATAATTACAAATTAAGAGCAAAATCAAGCAATATTTCATATCAAAATATATATAAAATTGACACAAATCAAGAGGTTTAGTTGTACTTACTTGCTTCTTGGACTTGAAGGAAGATTGATGTTGTTTCCCCATTTGACAAGCTTTGCACACTTTGTCCTTTTGAAATTTGATTTGGGGCAATCCATTCACCAATTCCTTCTTCTTTAGATGCTCCAAGGTATCCATGCTAGCATGGCCTAGCCTTCTATGCCATGTCCAAGAATCTACAGCAAGGGATACTAAACAAGCACCTTTCTCATTAGTAGTAGAGTCTAAGTCAATCATATAAATGTTGTCTACCCTTTGCCCAATCAATATAATTGAGTTGTTATCCAACTTTGTGACTATGCATTGTGTAGAGTCAAAGGTAACTTTACAACCCATGTCACAAATTTGGCTAATACTTAAAAGATTGTGTTTGAGCCCTCTAACTAACAAGACATGATTAAGTGGAGTATCCTTACCAACTTTTCCAATGCCAATGACCTTACCGATGGCATTGTTTCCAAAGGTGATGTGTCCACCATCCAATGGATCCAACTTGGTGAAAAGCTTCCTTTCACCACTCATGTGACTTGAGCATTCATTATCCATTACCCATTTGTTCTTCTTCATGGAGCTCCTTAGACAAACCTAGAAACACATCACTTAGTTTTAGGTACCCAAACATATTTGGGTCATTGGAGGTTAGGTAATTGATCCATAGGGATCAATTTCAAATGCACTTTCCTTATATAGCAATATGTGTTTCTATGTCCATTTTTCATGCAATAGTGGCATTTTGTATTATTCTTTCTATATGATGCATGATAAGGTTTCCTTCTTTGGAACCTTGATTTGGGAACATAGGTTTTGGAGCCATATCCACCCTTACTATGCTTGTTCCCACAAGCATGATGCACATGTTTCTCCTTTGGTTGTTCAACCATTGGAGCTTTCCCTTTATCCTTTGTAAGAACAAAGATGTTACATTTATGCACACAATCATTAGTCAATTTTTTAATTGACTCAACTTGAGGAGAACTAGATGATGAGACAAACTTTGTCTCCTTAGAGGCTTGACCTATAGTATAGCCTAAACCTCTAGTATCTTTGTGACCTCTAGTATCTTTGAGAGCATTATCAATGACTTGATTTCTCTCATAACTAGCAATGAGGTCTTTCATTCTTTTATTCTTCGACACTACATTAGAGCATTCAACAACGCTACATCTCAATCTTTCAATTTCTTTTTTCATTTCTAAAATATTATTTTTCAATTTTGCATTTTCATCATCAATTTTTAAACATTTATTTTTGTATTTGTTTTTAGCTTTCAAATACTTGTCACATTTTGAAGTAGCCTTACTAAGCTATTCCATCATCTTTTCATCATCACATTCAAGCATAGACATGTCATCACAATCATTAAAGGAATCACTATTATTCTTAGTAGGAGATTGAGGGTTAGAAGAAGATGGTACCTCATCGAAAGCTTCTTGGTTAGAGACCAAGCATTGTGAAGAGTTGCCACATTCATCATCTTCATGAGCAACAAAGCATAAGTTTGCTACTTCTTTGCTTTCTTCCTCTTCTCCACTAGAGGAATCACTATTACTCCAAGTAGCTTTGAAGGACTTCTTCTTCTCCTTCCTTTCTCTTCTAACTTTCTTGTCTTTTCTTCTTTCTTCCTTGTCCTTCTTCCTTTTGGCTCTTCCAAGCTTGGGACATTTACTCCGTTGCCCAACATTGCCACATTCATAGCAAGTTGGTTCCTCCTTGGATCTCTTCTTGAACTTTCTTCTAATTTCAAACTTTCTTGTGACAAAGGCCTTTATCTTCTTGAACTCTTCATCATCACTTAAATCTTCATCACTAGATGATGACTCATCCACTTACTTCTTGCCCTTCTCACTAGCCTTGAGAGCAATACTTTTCTTCTTATCTCCTTCTTCCATGTCATTGCTCTCTTTTCTCTTGTCAATGGTGAGTTCCCATGAAATGAGGTCACCAACAAGCTCATCCGTTTTAAGTGTGTCAATGGCATTTGTCTTCCGGAGAGATATTACCATTGCATCCCATTGCTCCGGCAATGCTCTAACAAGCTTGTCATTGACTTCTCCCAATGTCTTATGTATGCCCAATTTTCTCAATCTTGATACCAAGGCAAGAAGTCTATTGGATAGCTTGGTGATGTTATCATCCGGCAATCTCTTGAATGTTTTATATTCAAATATTGCGACATACTTCTTTTCGGCCTTGACTTGTGCGGTACCTTCATGATAATTGTCAAGTGTTCTCCACATGCTATATGGTGAGGTACAATTGAGGATTCTAAATGCTTCTTCCTCATTGACGCTTTGCAAAATGAGACTCATACATTGATAATTTTTTTTGTATTTTTGCATAAATTCTTGTTGCCATTCTTCTCTTGGTATTTCAACTTGAAACCCTTCTTCATCCACTTGGGTAGGACGTTTAAGCTCTTTAAGCACGAATTCCCAAAGACCTAAGCCTTCAAGAAACCACTCCATCTTAACTTTCCAAAGTGGAAAATTGGTTCCATCAAAGAATGGTCTTGAGATATGGTTGTTTTGCTCTTAGTAAGCTGCCGTGAAGATCAACTCTTGCAATTAAGCTTGAATAAGAGAACTAAGCTCTGATACCAATTGTTGGTCCCTTGGCAACTAAGAGGGAGGGTGAATTAGAGGCCTTCTAAAAAAAATAAGCGGAAATTTGGTGGTCAATTAGAAGGATTTTATAGTGGTTCGGCCAAAACTCTTTGCCTACGTCTACTTCTCCAATCCTAGAAAGGAATTAGGTTCCACTAAAAACATAAAAAGGAAATACAAGACGTTTTACAAGTTCACCTCAAACCTAGGGTTTGTGATCACCCCAAACTTACAAAGAATAAGAACAAGAGTTCAAAGCTAACTCTCAAACTGAAGCAACAAAGAAGGATGTGGGTTTATTGATTACCCAACTAACAAAACACTCAAAATTAAATGAAAGTAATTGAAAGAAAGTTTTTGCACAATGAGGTTGTTGAGAGTATTGAATATGGTAGTTTTCTGACCTCATTAATACAGATTTGAAGGGTATTTATACCCATGTAAAGTGAACTAACCGTTGGAATTAATTCAGCAGAAAACAACCTCTGTTTTGTGCAGAGCACGTTGCGGTCGTGACTATTGTCGCGGTCGCGATGTTTCTCAACGGTTAGTTCCACAGGATTCTAAAGGATCCGTTGTCAGGCGGCTCATTAAATGCACTATCCGTTGAAGTCTGAAGTTTAGTATGTCGCGGCCGAGATGATGCACAGTAGCGGTCACGATGAGTTCGTTGTTCATTTGTAACGACCATTTGAAATTTGGATTGCGGACGAGACATAAATGTTGCGATCGTGACAAAATTTTGAAATGCTTCTTCCCTTCTGATGATTTCATCGCGGTCGAGATGATTGTATCGCGGTCGCGATGATCTTGCCAGGTTGATATCTTGGTCGAGATATAATCGTCCTCGAGCGAGACAAAATCTTGATTTGCTTCTGTCTCTTTGTTCATTTTGTTGCGGTCGAGATTAATTAATCGCGGGCGCGATTGTCTTGCTAGTTTTAGATATCGGTCGAGATTGAAGTGTCACGGTCACGATATACTTGCCAGAACTTGTCTTTGAACAATTTATAGAAGTTCTATTTGCATGAGCCTTTTTTGAACTGAAAAACAAAGTTTGACAACTTGAAAAAGATTAGTGAATCACCGACTGAATTATTTTTGTCAAAAACTCAAAATTTAAGGGATTTTGTCAGCACAATTAATGATTTTTTATGCAATCAGAATTAATTTTATTATTTCGTAATGGTTTAGTTACACTTCTTAATAGACATTTGCATAATATGCAGGTTTAATATGGAAGTTTGGATTGGGGATCATGTGGGTAAGTGAGGATTAATTTATACATTGTATATAGATGCCTGGAGATCAGAAAATTAAGCAGATTATTATTTTCTATTATATTGTTTTAATTGTATTTGGAGCAAGCAAAAATGCTGAGCATGTAGCTTTTGGGACTATTAGTTTTATTTCTGCAAACTAGACATTAAGTAAAGTCAAAGTTTAAAATTAGGTGTATTTAGTTTTTTTGACAAAATTTAGAGTGCTCATACTTAAAAAGCCAGGATTGAATTAATTAATCTATTTATAAATTATTAAATACTTTTGACACTTCAATATTTTGTAGGATTTTAATTCAATATATGAATTTATTAAACATGTTTGTGCCAGGAATTTAAAATATGCTACTATCAATTACAATTCTAAAGTTAAACAATTCATAGAATTTCAAAATTATTTTATTTTTTCTATGAATAAAAACAAATTGAATAGACTTTTACTGGTCTCTTAATGCTAAGCTAATTTATGAATAAGATGGATCCATAAGGAATAGAAAAAAATTTGCAATCAAGTCAATATAATAATTAAAAGTCAAGTGTTTTTTTTTTTTCGAATGACAAATAAAGTTATTGATACATTTACATCTCAAACAAAAAATATCATATATATGTGTCTACATGCTTGTGTGTACACGCACTCTCGTATACCTACAACTAGTTAAAATCTATTTTTATAATAATTTATTGAAAAATTATTATTTTAATATCATATTTTCACAAATTATACTATTTTGTTACCGCCTTTAGAAAAATATTTTAAATTATCATAGTTGTTTATATAAGTTATACTACTTTGTACTTCAATTAGTATTACTTAAATCTGTGAAATGTAGCGGTATAATTTTCCGTACAAATTTTTCTAACAGAAATTACTATTTTGTGCTTATGTATTCAAAAAGTACAAAATAGACTAAATTATTCCTATTATTTATTTAATAATAAGTTATATATATATTTTTTTAATTTTATTGGATGATAAAGAAAGAGAGTAAGAGCATCTCTAATGCAACACTTTCTATTTGTATATGTGTCTAACAAAATAGAAGGTGTCAAGAAAGATGTGGATGAATGTCAATATGTTAACACCCAATTTAAAATTTTTGTCTCCAATGCAACATTGCCTATTTTATTTTTTTGTTCTTTGTTGAAATTACAACATAATAACTAGCCAATCACAATGCATCATTAAATGTAAACATTGTCAAGAAGGCTTTCTAGAAATAGAAGGTAACTTTGACAATGTCAAGTCCACATAAGTTTCACATCCAAAATAGACATTATCATTGGAGAGCATTTTTAAAAAAAAGTCTTTTCTTTTTCTTATGTGGCAACTGGATTAGTGCAATCTACATTAGCATTGAATATGGTCTAATGAGGAAGAAACATTTATTTAATAATCAGCCGAATTATTTATTGAATATTAAAAAATTAAGAAAGTTATTACAAATGTCGGGAAAGGTAAATGCATATGCTAGTTCTTTTTATATAGGTACATACTTTTTTTTTAAACAAATATAAAAATAATATTAGTCTATTTCAAATACACTACTGTAATTGTAATTATAAAAATGGAAAAATATGATTTTTTTCTTGTGTTTTAAAAAATTCAATTCCTTTGTACTTATAATTTAGTTTGGTAAAAATATTTTGTCATTCTGTTAACTAATGTTAAATCTCGAGTGGCGGTTTTTTATCACCAAAAAACTGGAACAATGACGAAAAGTTAACAAGTTATGTCTCAAATGAATAATTTAGTTAGTCCTATTTGATCTTTACTATTTGATTTTCCTTCATTGATTTATCTTTATGTGCGTATACTATTTCTACCAAGAAAATACCGAATCAATAAGTCATCCCCGTGTTATTGAAGCATTGGCCTTTGTGATACTTTGACATGGGCAGCTTCTAATATGCTTCATAGTGATAGCCAAGTTCTTGTTTATACCTTATATCCTTCTTTTATTAAGAAATATCTGACTCTAGTAAGATTCTAAGTTATTGCGAATTAATCCCATGATCTTGCAATGATATTATTGCTTGTTTGGTTAATTAGCATTTAGCAAGCTAATAGAACCTTACACTCTTGCGAACAGGGTAAAATTTGCACTGCACAGGATATGGCAAAATGAACAACCCTAAATAGAGACGCTTAATGATTGGCTTGAGCGTTCTATAACTGAGCTAACCTTAGAATTTAGATGCCGTGCACTCTTATTTGTCTTCTTTTTATCTTAAGAAATGAAGTTTCTGTGGAAACTGTTTTTTGTAAAAAAAAAAATTACCATGTTTAGCGGTGAATTATGAACATTAGAATAAAATATTACATAGATTAGATAGGTCAGAAAGAATGGGATATTATAGTTGATCTGTGCGGGGCTCCATAGTCATGAATTATGAATTCTTAGTATTAGGGGTGAGCAAAACCGAACCGGAACCGAATAATCGGTTAATCGAATTTTCGGTTCGGTTTTTGGTTCGTCAAATAGTATAAACCGAATTTTTGGTTCGATTTTCAGTTCGTCAAATGGCATAAAACAAATTTTTTTTACATATAAAATTCGGTTAAAACAGATTTCGAACCGAAATCGAACCAAAATTTGGTTTAAACCAAATTTCGGTTCGATTTTTGGTTCATTAATTTTGAATTTAATTTTGAACTAAAAATCGATTTTCGGTTCGGTTTTTGCTCACCCCTACTTGGTATATTATATATTTTTGTAAATAAATCTTTCTTTCTGTTCGTGACTAAGACAGACCTATACTTTGTTTCAAGAATCCATCCCTTGTTCTCAACAGATGAATGAAAAATAGAACGGAGAAACCACGATAATACTCTATTAACATCTATCCATAAAAATTATGCCAATTTGTTCAGTATGAACGTCCAATATGCTGATGCACAACTACCAATTTGTGTTATTTGTCTTGGTAGCTTAGCATCAGAATTGGGACTAACTTTTTGATAAATATTAATGATAACTAGTAAATCCAACATGTTTTTAGTCCTAATCTTGTGCTTATTCAATGTTTATTATGTTTAATTATGTGAATTTATTTAGTTTTTATTCTTTTGATTAGGAATCGTTGGATTTGGCAAAAAAGAAGCATTTGGAGCTTAATTGTTTGAGTTTTAATGCATTGAAGTCAAACCCAAAGCTAATTGGACGAATTTGACGCTGCCCAAGGGTTAGCCTTGCCCAAGGCTAACGGCAGAGGAAGGCCTGACGAGCTGCGTTTTGGTTGAAACTATACCGTTTTGGGAACTAAACAAAAAC
>CATIWJ010004977.1:0-11935 GCA_949640765.1 Croton laevigatus | reverse complement strand
TATAAGAAATAGCACTTAACCATAAGATTATAATACTTGATCTACTTTTTCAATTCAAAATGGAATCAAAAGGCTCACCTGTGAAGCGGTTATGCCTTGAATTTCGAATATTGATCCACTATCAAGTTTCTTATGTTGGATGCTAACTTGTTTATCATGTAATTTATTGATTTCCTCCACTGGCCATTGCACTAGTTGGCTTAGACTTCTATCAAGCCATATTTGCCTAGGAAATGTCTGCAATGCGAATTCCAGATTACGTTCAAGTTTACAGATTCATTCACAAATAATTAAAAGTATATTTCAAGCAATTAAGCTTAGGCCTTAAATTTTAGAGCTTAATCTTTGACCATTGCCTAAAAGATAAAACAGAAAGTACGTGTCCAATTAAATTCAACTCACTTGAAGTCCAGACCATCCTTTTTTGTTATCATCATCTGCAGTATCAGATTCATTTACCTGGCCCCACAATATCCTTCTATTCTGAACACTATCAAAGAATGTCTTTGAAGCATGAAACTTTCCATAGTAATACCTCAAGTCTGTGAGAGTTCTCATAAAATCAAAGTCTGGAGTATATTTTTCTTTCTCAGGAATATAAGTTCCTATCACATACTACCTCCGTCTTTTAACTTTCTTTACATTTTTTAGGGTTGATTAGATTCAATTTTGGTGTTGATAGTTTGATAGGTTGGGTTAATTAGATTAAAATATTATTTATATATTATTAAACTACAGTAACCATACTTTATAACTAACCTAAACCTACTTTAATCTACCAAACCCAACCCATCAAACTATCAACGCCAAACTTCAACCTAAGCATGCTGTTTGAAATGTAAAGAATTCAAAAAGACTGAGGTAGTACTATATAAAATTTATGGATTGTGAAGTCTATATTAAATTATCAATTTAAGTTGCAAAAATGCTCTCTCCATTAAAAATAATCATCTGCTGTTAGCTTGACAATGAATAAACTTTAGTATTCAAGAAATTTTGTTATATACATTCTTAAATGTACTGAAATTATAATTAAATTAAAATAATTCATGGATATATTTTTAATTGTATGTTTTATTTGGGTCAATTGATTAAATATATTGTCCAAATTTAGTGAATAACAAAAATCTGTTTGGCCCCAAAAAGGACTGAATAAACCAATTTTTTTTTATTTCTTTTAAAAATTTCTAAAAAATAATTTTTTTAAAAAAAATATTATTCCAATAAAATTGGTACTTTTACTATTTATCCTCAAATTTTCTCTATTTTTTCTTCCCAAAATACCCCAAAAAAGTATGAGAGAGAAGATAGAGAAGAAGAGACAGCTGCTGGAGTGCATCTGATGCCGAATACAAAAAGGGCGCGCATCTGTCAGAGGGGAAATGCATTGTGGGAGGTGGGAATTATCAGCATTTTGGGCGCTTTATATATTGAATGTACCTCACACACATATGATGCACCATTTTCAAGTTTTAGTAGATATTGGCCACATATTTATAAAAAAAAAAGCACTCATATTAACCACATCCAATTTTTCCTTTTTTCCACACGTATCAGTCTAATATCTCTTTCTGTCTTCTATGACACACCTGCACATGTCAGCCCAATCTCTCTTCCTCTCTCCTATGATTTGGCTGCACAGGTCTGAAATTATATTTAAAAATTGTTTTTTCCCCCACTCCACTATAATACAAAGGGCAACATTGTTCAAATTCAACCAAAATATGAAAAATTTCACTTATTCTAGAACAATTATTTGCCCTAAAGTCTCAATTTTATTTGAACGGAGATAGTATATAATTTTATTATTAAGAAATCATGTTTTCTTAATCAAGTTCTGCTCTCGGAGGAGTGGCCTCTCTAGATCGACTCTGACCTTCAAGCAAAATTGCCAAGAACTGCTGTCTGTTCTTTCTGAACTGATTGTAAAAATTCCTCAACAATTGTCAAGTCAGAAAATTGCTCTTTTCCCCCTCTGTTTCATCCAACCCCAGCACAAGATAGTCACGGTTCCCTCTGTTCTCTCCTTCGATTCTTTTTTCGAAGGTCCTGTTGGATTTCCAGCTCTTCATGGTTGGAAGCCAACCCCACTTCTCCAACAACCCACCAAGCCTATCCCCACATGTTTTGTTAGTGGGGTAGACGCTTAATTATGGAGAATACTTATGCTAGTGGGTCAAGAGAATAATGATGTCATTGATGACGTTTTTGAGTCCTTCATCTGCCCTATAAATAGAGGGCACTTCTTCAATGTTCATATCACACAAAAACAAGTGATCAAAGTGTGAGTTGAGAGTTTTTGTAGAGATAAAATATGAGAGTTTTGAGAGGATTGGTTTTTTGTAGTTGAGTGAGCCTGTCTCCTCCTGTAATTCTATTTGTGATTGTTAATAGAAGAGTTTTCTAATCCCAACAAGTGGTATCAAAGCCTAGTTGAGCTCTATAAAATTTTTCTCCAAAAACTCATACTGTCCAAAATTCATGTTTTCAAATTTTGCTCAAACATGAAATCTGATCACATCACTGGGTTAGGCTCGACGAGAGGAGAATTCTAAAATTTTCGGGAGGAAAAACGGCTGCCGGAATCCTTCGTACGCTCCAACACGCGTCGGCGTATCAGAAAAACCAGTCTGCCCACGCGCACCCATGCGCAACACGCGCTGCTGGCTGTAAAAGATGATGACGTTAGCCTGACACGTCATCGCCACGTCAGTGCCACATCAGTTCCAGTGCCGAGTCAGCCTGCCACGTCAGCCTGCCACGTCAACTTTTCACATCAACCTGCCACGTCATCGGACATGTCAGCTGCAACGTCAGCAGGTGCCACGTCAGCAGGCGCCACATCAGATAGTTACGTTAGCTTGAAGTCAGCTTCACACGCTGTGACACGTGGCACGTTCTCCGTCTGCCATGTCACCAGGTTTGAGTCAACTGGTTTGAACTGATCTGGTTCGGTTCAGTGTATTTTGGAGGTCCGGTTCAGCTTCCTTCAGATCGGTTTTCGAAGAAGTCAGACCGGTTCCTACCGTTTTTCAGCGTTTTGGATCCAACCGTAAGCTCGGTTTTGCCTAATTTTGCTCCCACAGTCCGGTACAAGCAAATTTGAGGCATTTTTTCATGGAATCTTCAAGCGCGGATACTATGATCCGGCTTATGCCCACAAATTACAATATGTGGAAGCCAAGGATGGAAGATTTACTGATTTTTAAAAGATTTAGCAGAGCCTTTAGAAACCAAAGGCGTCAAACTAGACACAAAAATTGAGGAAGTCTGGACGAGAATGAATAAGAAAACTGTGGCACTAATCAGACAATGGATTGACCACAGTGTTTTTTTATCATGTCTCTCAAGAAACAGACGCATATAAACTCTGGGAGAAGTTAGAGAATATGTATCAAGCAAAGACGGCCCGTAATAAGACGTTGCTGATGAGAAGATTGGTAAACCACAAGTTATCTGGTGGTACCTTTGTAACTGAACACCTGAGTCAATTTCAGGATCTTGTGAATCAGTTCGGTGCAGCTGAATGGATTCTTAAAGATGAGGAGCAGGCCATATTGCTTTTGAGTTCTCTACCTGATAGTTGGGAGACGTTCGTTGTTACTCTCAGTAATTTTGCCCCCAATAGGAAGGTAACAATGCAGATCGTTACAGATGCCTTAATAAACGAGGAAGCCCGTAGAAAAGAAGTCGGGACTGATCAGTCGTATGCCCTTGTTTATGAAAGTAATGAAAGAGGGGGAGGTAGAAATGGAGGTAGAAATAAAGGTCGAGGCTGAGGAAGAGGAAAAACTCGAGACTACGATCCGAAGACTGTCAAAGATGGCACGGATCAAGATGATGGCATTATTAAATGCTACCATTGTAGCAAGAGAAGTCACAAAATAAGAGATTTTCGGAAGTTCTTGAGAGAGATAGTACAAGGCGGTCAGAAATCTCAAAAGGATGATGGTGACACCATGGTCACCATATCATCGGATGTTGCATAATCCGAGAAGGAGGCCTTCCTCCATGGTGATTCAGAGGAAGGAGATACGTGGAGATGGAAGATTACCTCCACATGAATGGTTATTCCCTTTAGTTGTTCAGAGGATAGTGATTTCCTTTCACTATCACGATAGGTGAAGGATAGAAAAATTAACATTTGTCAAGCATCCCAGTGGTGCCTTGTGTCGAAAGTCTTCCTGATATAGTAGAGGTCAGGCGGAGTGTTTCGTTGGTTGAAAACGGCGGTACAAGATGATTTGACAGAGTTGTTCTTTCATGGTGATTGAAAAGAAGGAGATATACGGAGCAGCGATAGTCTCCATGTTGTTTTCCCTTGTTCAAGATTTACAAATAAGGATGACATACATTTTTCTAAGGTGTTCAGAGAAAGAGAGAAGGTATCGAATAAGGGGGAGCTCAGACCCCTCCATCAAAGGATGATGGTGTCAAGTAGGGGGAGCTATGGATAGCCAATGTCCCATCTGATGGAGCAGGGGGAGCCAGAGAGCTTTCAAGTGGAGTTGTTCCTTTTCTGTGAGAGAAAAGAAGAAGATGAAAGCGGTACCCTACTCCTCGGCAGTAGGAAGTTTGATATAACGACGTGAACAAGCATCGTTGGAATAAGAGAGTTACGGAAGAAGCTGGAGGGAGAGTTTGTTGAATTTCCAGCTCTTCATGGTTGGAAGCCAACCCCACTTCTCCAACAACCAACCAAGCCTATCCCCACATGTTTTGTTAGTGGGGGAGAAGCTTAATTATGGAGAATACTTATGCTAGTGGGTCAAGAGAATAATGATGTCATTGATGACATTTTTTAGTCCTTCATCTGCCCTATAAATAGAGGGCACTTCTTCAATGTTCATATCACACAAAAACAAGTGATCAAAGAGTGAGTTGAAAGTTTTTGTAGAGAGAAAATATGAGAGTTTTGAGAGGATTGGTTTTTTGTAGTTGAGTGAGCTTGTCTCCTCTTGTAATTCTATTTGTGATTGTTAATAGAAGAATTTTCCAATCCCAACAGGTCCTCTGTTCCTATTGTGTCCTTTGATTCAATCTCTGCACTCAAAAACTCCGTTTGGGTTCCTGTATTTTTTTCGGTCGTCCTAGTCAAAACTCCCTCCTCTCTTTTTCGTTTCAAACTCTCCAACTGTTCTTTGTCTCCCTCTCTCCTTTTCGTCCAGCCTTTTCGTTTTCAATTTCAAATCCCCTCACTCGAATCGGACGCCGAATCTCTGTTCAATCCTCAGATCCATCTCGAAAATCTGTTAATAAAAATCCCAAAATCCTCTGCCATAAGATTGTCCAAATCCCTGCTCTCCTTTTTCGTTCACACTGCTCCCTTCTGTCTTCAAACCTAAACGCTATACGTTTCATTGTCTTGCATTCACACTATCACAACATGCGTTTCAACAAAGCTCCCATTTTCGACATCAAAACGCAGGTAGTGATTGCGTTTGGAGCTTCAGAACCACTTTTTAAATGGCAGCAACTTAACAACTCCTCTCTCAAATAAAACGCACATGTACCTTGCGTTTTAAACAAAATATCAGCTGTAGTTCAGATCTTTGCATGTTATGCATAATAATCCTTGGACTCTAACTTCTTCCAAAAATACTTCTTCTTCAGCTATTCCTGCCCTATTTCTATTTATTTTTTTTATTAAAATGCTCAGTTATGACCTGAACAATAAAAATTAACAAGTTAAATGCTACAAAATAAATTAATCACTAATATAATTAAAATTTAAGCAATAATTCTATAAAATGTATATATTTTTAGCATTTAACAAATATATCACTATATCAGCTTATTACTAGGCCAACTGCTACAATGTGGAAGACCAAAAATATGAAAAAATGAGTTTAACCATTTTCAAACGCTTTCTGGTCCAGACCCAATAACCCGATTGATTTTGCAGCGTTTTCCTGACCTTCGATTTTCCCTTCTTTGTTCAGCTTCAAGAGAGGTTGGGCTAGTAATAAGCTGACATGCAGATAAAGAATGATAAAATGCTTTGTTCACCAAGTAGTCGAAAGCATTATCAAATTTGCTGACTCCGGAGAAATCCTTCCCCCTAAAATAAGCTTTTTCCAACTCTATTACCAAAAAATTGGTAGAATAAGCTGTTCTCCTGTTTAACTTTTTAAGGAAATCTATGCCAATAGTTACATTTCAATATACTACACTTTGTTACTCATATTGGCAGTTTTGTTCGCTTGTTATCTTCTTGCAAGACTTAAGTTCTTAATTGGTAACAAGGATGTTCACTGGCTCAGACTGCAGTGTAAAGGCCGGTTTGCGGTTGTCGGCTTTGTTGTTTCTGCTTCTTGTGTTTCATTTCTCTTTCTTTTTTAAACTTTTTGAAATTAAAATTTAAAATTACAATTGTGGTCCATACATTTTTTCACTAAGCCCACAATAAAGGATAACTTTGTCCTTTGCTAAGAAACTTCATAAAGAATTTGTTAAAAGTTAACAAAAGGACAAAAGCATCTTATGGAAACAAAACACAGGAATAAAAGAGTCTATTTAGAAAAAGGGATAATGCAAAAAAACTCCCCATGTTTTGACCATATATACAAAAATCTCCCTGTCTTTTTTTCTAGACAAAAAAATTTCCATTTTATATTTTAGTCAACATTTTCCTCCTTCTGTCTATTTTTTCTGTTAAAATAACGCTTTAAGGATCAAAATATAATTTTAATGGGCTGTTTTGAAAAACACAAAAAATGAAGGAATATTTTGAAAACTTTCCTTTTCACCCTTCTTCTTCAAACCTTTCTGTTCATCGTCCACGGCGAGACGTCCGGCGCGTGCGCCTGTCGCCGAACAATTCGTCCTGTGACGGCGAGACCACTGGAATGCCGAATAGTCCGCAATCGTACCGTTTGTTCGATTGAAAATCCATGAAATACAGAAGAAGAAACAGATGAATTTTCGACCAGACTACCAGAGGCAGATTTGATGCCGTGCCGCCGCAGAGACGAGGAACCGGTGGTCGTGCAACATAAGCACTGCATTTGTCCCATCGATTTGACACTGACGAAGGCTGGGTCGAAGGAAAACACGAAGAATAGAAGAAACAGAAGCCGAAACAAAAAACGAAGCCAGCTCCGTCGATTTTCCAAAAATCACAGCGTCGCAACGCCGCCACATCCCCAGCCGAAGTTGATTTCCAATTCATAACCACACTCTCCCTTCGTCTCTCATGTTGGAAATGAAGAAAATTGCCAAATCTCTTGGTGCTGGCGGTTCTAGCCCACAATGAAGCCATGGATGGCGATTCCTGGCCGGTGGAAGAGAAGATGGGCTGGAGGCAGAGGTTGGAAAAAAACGAAGGGTGAAGAGGAAAGTTTTAAAAATAATCCTTCATTTTTTTGTGTTTTTCAAAATAGCCCGTTAAAATTACATTTTGATCATCGAAGCGTTATTTTAACGGAAAATATTGACAAAAGGAGGAAAATGTTGACTAAAATATAAAATGAGGATTTTTTTGTCTAAAAAAAAAAAGACAGGGAGATTTTTGTATATATGGTCAAAACATGAGGAGTTTTTTTGCATTATCCCTTAAAAAAATATAGCGATAAAAATGTAGATTAAGTAAAATATAGGTACAAAACTGTAATTATTTCTTTAAATAATGGTATTATAGAAAGATAGTATGTTATTATTAAAAAAATTATAACAAAAATAGTTTAAAGCATAATATTATGGCATTCCATTAGTATAATTTATTTTTTTTAGCAGTGACATTCATCATTAATTATTTTTTATATTATACTGTTTTGAACAGTATTATATTTTTTTTTCTCGACTTTGGAGTTATATTTCTTTGGGATTAGAATTATATAAATGAGGGAAAAAATTAAATTAAGGAACTATTTGTCGTAGTTACATATTTGTTTGTTAAAAAAAAAAAGACCATACTCATTTAGCATTTATATATAAAGAATATATGACTAAAATAAAAAATAGAATTACAAAGTATAAATTTTTGAAATAAAAAAATAATTCAATCATACCACGCATTCTTCATTTTGATACATCTCCAAAAAAAATTAATAATGGGCCCACTTTGGTAACATAATTCACACAAGAAATGTTTTACTTCCTTGTCTCAGAAGTCTTCATTTCCTGAGTTGAAATGACAGACTTTCATTGACTTGCAATTACTAATGTGTTCTTTTTGTTTTGATAGGAAGGATTATTTAAATATATTAGCAAATGGAGAAATGCTACAAAGGGTCCGAGCAGATGAAAAAACTGCTAAAACTAAGCTATAAAAAGGCAAAGAATTTTTATGATTAATAAAAACTAATTTGCAGTTAAAAAAAACTAATGTGTTCTTTACAAATGTTCTAATTATGTGACTTTAAAAAAGAAAAAAATACTGATTAATTTGCAGTTCTGGGTAAGTGGACTTCCCGACAATTGCTGTATTACTGATTAATTTTTCTCGTAATAAAAATACGAACATGCCTAGTTATCTTTTTCCCTTTATGACGGCATTTTAAAACAGAATGCTTGAAAGGGTTTTTTAATACGACTAGCCCTTTATAAAAAAAAAAAAAAAGAAAAAAAAGGAAACATTTGCAAACAAATTCTACTTCACATAGGAAAATTATCAAGAAAAAAAAAATCCAAGTCTTCTATCTACAATTTTTCAAGTCTAACATTCAATCAAAGCAACCATATTGAACGTGCCACGACATGCTAGAATTAAGGAATTAATAAATTAATAAATGTTTATGGATTGAAAAGCTTTTAAAATGTTAGAAATAATTAATTTTTTAAAAAGTAAATTCTACAAATAACATTGGATTCGTTGTGCCACACAAAAACAACAATAGAAATAAAATTCTATGTAATTAATATAGTTAAGTTCTCAAAATGAATTCTTATCTAATAGCTTTTTTTTTTTTTAATTTTTGACAACCATCTAATAGCTTTTAATAAGATAGTTATCAATTTATTGTATATTTTAAACTATTTTTTATAAGATATAATCAATTTATTATCCGATAATAAAACCAAATTAACAATAATAATAAATTATACTATTAATGAATTTGATAAATTGACTAATTACACACTAGTGGATGAACTTTTATCCAAAAGATACACTTCATTGCCCTTCGTTCACCAAAATTCCAAACAAATATTAATATGAACTTATTTCTCACCCTAAAATTATAATTTGCAGTAAATGAAAATTTTCAAGTCTTCAAGTCACAATCTTTCATTTTTTCTTGATTATTCCTAAAAAAAATTCTTCTTGATCAATATAACATTCTATTAAAGTGAACGTATTAAACATATGATAATTAAATGATATGCATATTACAATGAAGGTTTTTTTTTCCCTTTTGAATAAAGCAGATGTACTTCGTATTATCTGAAAGGATTGGAATGATGAACAAGGATAAATGATTTTGAAAACTTAGTTTATCATCCAATTATTGATACGTTTTCCTTAATGTTTGTTAATTGAGTATCATACTCCTATTTTATCACTTAAGTTTTTCCCAATTGTGAATTGGATGGAGAAGTAGACTAAGTCAAATAAATATTTGAGTCAGGTCCAACCTGACATGATAATAACATAAGCTAATGAATCCACTTTTATGTAAATGTTTCTTGTACTTGGAAAATTTAGCACATAATTTTCCACACTATAAAAATATAATTTTTCACAAATAAAAATTTTCAAATTCTCTATTTACAATCTTTCAATTCTTCTTAATTAATATAATGTCCAGTTTGTCAATTAGGGGTCATTTTGAGCATTATACATTACATGGAGCGTGTAGAATGAGAAAGTCTCAAATTCGATTCTTGCCAACCACACTAGTGTTTACCTAAATTGGTGTTTTTTGACCTTTTTTTTTTAAACATAGATATAAACTCATACACCTGGATGTGAATAGGGGAGATTGGAATTTAGTTCGTTACTCGAGGGTAAAGGTCTCACCACCTTTGCTGGCTCCCAACCATCTGGTGTTTTTTTTTAAAACTTATTACTTATAATTTGCTTATGAAGTAGGTCTTACCACCTCTGCTGGCTCCAAACCATCCGGTGTTTTTTTTTACTTATTACTTATAATTTACGTATGGAGTATAAGTTGCTTAAATATAATTTGTGACTTGATTACCTGAACGAACTAATAAGTGATTGATAAACAATTGATCTATTTATCTGAGTTGCTAATAAATAGCTTATAAACAGTAAAAATTGTTAAAATTACCAAATTATATGAAGGTATAAGAGTGGTTGGATATGTTAGATCTAGGTTGGTTAAGGTTATTTTAGGGTTTTCCAATTATATCAGAGCACAAGAGTAATTGGTCAAACCAAAATTCCTTATAAGAGTTTTGAAATAAGCTTTAAATTGTTTTTTTTTTTTTTTAAATTCCTTATGAGAGGAAATCAGCAGAAACTAAGCTTAAGTAAACAGATCATGCAATAGATTATTAGTGTATATCTAGCATGGTTTAGTCCCTAATTTATTTATTTATTTGATTTTTTTTTTTTTTTGTTCTTAAATGAGAGTTTTTACTTTTTGTTTATATATATATATTTTTTGTTATGAAAGTGAAACTCTTTGAGCATATTTGAAGAGTTTTTAAGAAAAATGGCTGCAGTTGAACATTTCTTGTACTATTTTAAAGTTGCCAAACTTAGCTTCGAGCAAAACTAACGGGGAAGACAATGAATTATGTGTTGTACTTATTTGGACAACTGTCTCAAGGATTTTAATGATAAGTGCTTATATAATTAATTCGCGGTAATTAAGTGCTGGAATTCGAAACAGATATACAATTTTGAACTATTGGTCACTCTTATGGCCTTAAATTTGGGTGGCACAGGATTATTACAAAAAATTTCACATCCTACATCAATTTGAAACATTAAGGAGTTTGGAAGCATGAAAAGACTTGCACAAGTCTTCAAATAGTGACAAGTTTTGCAAATTCCCAGCTCATACATTACCTCACATTTATGCAAAGACTATTCTAAATTCTCTTTTTTTCCTTTTTCTAATTTAATAAAAATATTTAGTCCAGAATTATTGGGGCAATGATAAAGCCTAGACTCTGATTGCCTATTAATAGGGAATTGAAATTTTTGATTGTCTTAGTTCAAAATAAAATATTTATTCAAATAGAAATATAAATATTATTTTTGTTACAAAATTGTACCAATGGGATAGACAATGTATATGCCCATTGAAAATTATATTTCACATATTTTTAATTTTGTAATAGTTTTTTTTTATACCAATTAGCAATAAATGTTAAAAATAAACAATTTAGCACTTTTTGTAAAATTGAAAATAAAAATAAATTAATCTAATTTGAAACATAATGAGTCATCACAAGGTATAGGAAGTATTTCCGTCTTCTTAATTGCTTCCTTCCTTCTTCCAAACTCATTATTTTCTAACGTATAATTAACTCGTTTTCCCATGACCCATGGGAAATTTGTATTTTTTTTTTATTTTCTTCCAAAAAGCATCATGTTTTTCTTTTCCAAGGAGTCATTTCAATATCATGACAGAAAAAAAAAAAAATTTCAATATCATGACAAAAATGTCTTTTTATTAATATTTTTTCCATTTCATGATTTTCGTTCCATATATTTTTTAGTTTACTTTTCAATTAGATTTTTATTATTATCGGTCTAATGCTGAAAAAGGAGAAGGAGAAGAAAAAAGAAATATTAAAAAATGTTCGAAAATATTTTGAAGATTATAATAATATTTTTTTGAAATCTATCTAATTTCTCTAGTTTAGGAGTAAAAAATGCTGTGTCCTAAATAGCTTGACAGTCCAAAAGTAACATTGACGAAAATTTGTTACAAATATTTTATATTTTACTAATATTACAATTAAATTGAAATAATTTCATGGAGATATTATTTTCATTTCATATTTGCCATTCAATCAG
>CATIWJ010004935.1:0-14453 GCA_949640765.1 Croton laevigatus | reverse complement strand
CTTCCTCCAATGGTTGCATTCTGACCGGTAACCTCACTTGGGGTGCTGGTTGTTGCACTCGCTCTCTCATCATCTGATTCATACTCTCTTGTAAAGTGGCCATCATCCTTGCCATCTCATTCATCTTTCATTGCTTTGTTGCATATATGTTTCGAAGTTGCTAGAACTTTCTTGGACGTCTTTATCCTTTCCACTACTCATGGTCACAAACACAAACTCACAAGAAAAAAATTAGTAATAAACAAATTCACTCAAGGTGTTTCGCTGACCTCACTTTCTCTGCTTCCTTGATTGCACGTCAGAAAAATGATCAACAAATCAAACAACGCAATACGTTCAAGAAAACTAGAATCCTAATTCCTAACGCCTAGATAGAAACTGGACGATTTTGGAGGCAACACAAGAATGTTTGTATCACACGATTATATCAAACTAGAATATTGGAACAAGCAAATAATACTCCGGCAGTGTCAAAGAATTCAAAACGTAAGCTTGAACAAGAAATAGAAATAATGAGGTCAATAAAATATGACGAATCTGGATATGATGTATCAAAACTAACTCACGTTTAGCAAGCTAGTTTATGGACCTATCAATTCTATCCCAAAACGCTGGTTTCAAGACTCCCCAAGAATGATAATTTCGGATTTTACTACTGAAAATAGGTAATGCAATTCAAATCAAAACAGCCCCTCAATGGTGAAATTTTCGTGAAAAAAATTTCTTTTACTTCTAACCCATTTAGATTCGATCTTAATCACTCAAATAACAAGGAAAACGAAAAATTTTTGTTGAAGCGATTTTGTACTCTTTTTTTTTTGCTCCTCTCACTATCCTCTTGATTTGGCAACCCAAATTCACACCACACAACTTTTGAAACTCAATCTTGATTTGCAACATGAAATTCACACACCAAACAAATTGAGGGAGTTCTCAACAAGACAAACGAATTGCTAAATTGGAACGAAAATAGTAAATAATGATTTGGATAGACAATCCAAGACTCAACAAACGAAAACAAATTGAAGACTTAAGAAACGAAATCGAATGGAAGACTCTAATACAATTTCAAAAAATAACACACCCTAACAGCAATAGCAATAAACCCTAGAAAGACAGATAGATAAAGATTTACCTGTTATTGAGCTCTGATACCAAATGATACAGAACCTTATGACATTGAGTCTCAAACTCCAACATACGATCTGATATAGAATTCCAATAACGAAGGAAAACCACCCCCTATAACACCCGTTGCTTAAGGAAGCAAGAACGCTAATAAACGAAGGATTTGAAGGATCGAAATCAAAAGAACGCCACAACGAAGTTGATAAGTAGATCTGAATTTGTGATGCAATCCAAGAATTAGAGAATCCACCCTAAATCTAAGAAAGGAAATTGAATATTTGTGAAGAATAAACTTGTATTAAAATTCTGAAAGTTGTTACAAAAAACGTCATATTAAAGGCTCTTATATAGGGAAGCCCTAAATCCTATTCTAATAAGGAAAATAAGAAAACTTATCTCTTAAGGAAAACAAAATAACAACTAAACAACCCATGTGGTCCTAACTACTAACTATGGAGGGGACCACCAAAATAAGCCTAAAATAAAAGCCCAACAAATAGCTAATCACATCCAACCCTTTTAGAAACACGCCCAAACTCATTATCACTTGTAAAATAGCGTTTTAAGCCTCGAAACTTGCACTCAGCATCATAATAATCCTTGGTTGAAGTTCCAGCTCCATTCCAACCTTCTCAGTTGCAATTTCGGTCAATTCTTTGCTCACTTGCTCTTAAACATGCATTCCTAAGCTTGCTTGAAACTTCTTAGCTTTGCTTCTTGTCAATGGACCTTGAGGAAGCACTAAAGGATCTTTGACCGTTCCTTGATTCACATCAGTTTCACTTCAAGAAGTCTCAATCTCTGTCTTTGTTTTGCCCATGAAAATCACCAGTTTGGTCTCTCACCTTCTGCTCTCTGTGTTCTTCGATTTTTTGGTGAAGCACTCAATTTTCGGTGATGAGATTGGGTTTCTTTCGAATACCTAGTTCCCCTTTACTAGCCGGACTCCTTCCTCGTCGTCTCTAAAACCAGACTTGATCAAATCTTTCTTTTTTTTTCCAATCTACTGATCTTTGTAGTCGTGAGCACTTTGTTTCCAATTGGACTCACTGATTTCTTACTTCCAGTGCTGAGTATGAGTTCCGGTGATGAGGATGAGTAATGATTCTTTGTCTCTCACCACAGGAACTCACCTCAATTTCTATTCACTCTGTTACCCAAAACTCCCTTACTCTTAATCCTCCCCCTTCTTTTTACAGACTTTTCAATATGACTTTCAAATTTGAATCGCCCACCAAAATCAGACATGAAATCTCCAAACCACTTTCGAATCGTACTTCAATATCTTCACAATCCTGCTTCGTCAAACTCCCTTTAGATCACGTTATCCACTTTCTCAAAACCTGCACCGAAAACCCATCTACTTCTTTTATTTCAACTTGCCACAAAACGCTGCATGCAGGGCTGAAGATTTTAACTAAAATGCTAGTTAATGTGCCGTTTAACTAAGCTCCCCATCTCTACTAAAATGAAACCTGCTTTCTATTTCACTTTTAATTAAAATGCTCAGCTTCATTAATACCAAAACGGCACTGCTTCATTCATTTCCTTTGAATCAAAACGACCCTTCTCATTGAGTTTTGAACAAAACTACATTTTAAGCCCTATACTTCGCAACTTATGCCAAAAACCCCTCCTGACTTCTAACTACTTAAAAAAAAAAAAACTTCCTTCCCAACTTGCTATTTTCACCTTACTTTTGTTCCTTTTTGCAATATTATCCAATTATGACCTGAAAAATGAAAATATAAAATATAAGTGCCACAAAGAACAATTAATTACCAAGTATAAGAAATATTAAGCAATAATTTTATAAAAATATATTTTTAGCACTAAACACAGAGTAAGCATGATGCGGTGTGGGTAATTATGGATCAATTGACCAAATCGGCTCACTTTTTGCCCATTCGCAAGGACTATTCGCTGGACAAGCTAGCAGAGCTATATGTAAGAGAGATAGTGCGGTAGCACAGAGTTTCAGTTTCTATAGTGTCTGACAGAGATCTGAGGTTCACGTCCAAGTTTTGGGGAAAGCTACAAGAAGCTCTTGGTATGAGATTACATTTTAGCACGACGTTTCATCTGCAGACCGATGGCCAATTCGAGAGAGTGATCTAGATTTTAGAAGAAATGCTTCGAGCTTGTGCTATAGGGTTGGAAGATAGTTTGGACAGATGTAGACCTTTAGCCGATTTTACCTACAACAACAGTTATCAGTCAAGTATCAAGATGACCCCATATGAAGTACTTTACGGCAGAAAGTGTCGCACACCAGTCTGTTAGACAGAGCACAGAAAACAGAAGATGATTGGACTAGATCTAGTTAGATATACGGAAGAGAAAGTAAGACTCATCAAGGTTAGGCTCAAGGACGCCTCTGATTGTCAGAAGTAGTATACGGATTTGAAGAGGAAAGATATCGAATTTGCTGTCAGTGACAAAGTTTTTCTGAAAGTATCACCGTGGAAGAAGGTTATAAGATTTAGGAAGAAGGGTAAACTAAGTCCAAGGTTCATTAGGCTATACAATATCATTGAGCATATTGGTCCAGTACCCTACCACTGAGATTTACCGCTAGAGCTAGACCGCATCCGTCTTCCATGTGTCTATGTTGCGAAGATATCGATAAGATCCTTTACATGTGCTACATTGAAAGCATTGAGCTTAAGCCTGATTTGACTTACAAAGAGGAATCTGTGAAGATTTTAGCTTGAGAAGTCAAAGAATTGAGCAATAAACGAGTTCCATTGGTCAAAGTCTTGTAACGGAATCATAAAGTCGAAGAAGCTACTTGGGAGCGTGAAGATTCGATGAGGAAGCAGTACCCGCAGCTATTCAGTGATTGAAAGCTTTGAGTCGAAGCTTTTTATAAGGTGGGTAAAATTGTCATGCCTATTTCATTAATTTTCAGTAACTAAGAATTAATTAAAGCTAAGTGGTATTTAATTAAGTGGTTAGAAGTGATTAAAAAATTAAATGGAGAAATTAGTGGGTCATTAGATAATGTTGGGGAATTTAATTGAGAAAGATATCTAAATGGATGTAGGCTAGAGGATATGGGTGGCCTAATTACTGCCCCACATTTTAAAACAAATGTGCATGTGATAAAAAGAATAAATTATTATTAAATACCCAAAATATCTTCTCCACCCATCTAAAAACTCCCACATTTTTCTTTTCCTACTCACCCATTCTCCTCTCTTTCATTCTTCTCATTTTTCATTTTCCCTCAACACCTTCTTCTCTTCTTTTCTCTCCACCTAGCCGGCCACCCTCTCAAGAGAAACTAAGGGGAAATTCTTCAAGAACCACCTATAATTTTTAAGGAAGAGCTAAGATCAAAGGTAAGATATTAACTCTAGTGTTTTCTTTCATTCTTCTTGATTATTTCTTAAAAATAGTTAGGGTTTTGTGGTGAATCTTAAAGATCCCTTTAGATCTCTTGTAGATCTAGTTAAATCTAGTTAGATCTAAGGGGATAATATGTAGATCTAGTTTAGAAATGGAAACTCTAGAGTGTTACGTTAAGATTTTGGGATTTTCTTGAAAGGAAGGTAAATATTGTTGTATATTTTTAGGAGATTTAGAAGCTAAGGAACTTGATAAAGGCAAGGGTAAAGCTTGAACTTAGAAGAAACTTAATATTGAGGTTTGGTGCTTTAATCTTCCCTCTTTTGTTTTAAGATTTGCTTCTTGAAATTTGTTTGAATTGTTTTGTGTGTTGGTTTGAATTTTTAAGCATGAAAGTGATTTTCTTGAATATGGGTTAAAAATAAAGTTTTGATATTTTAATGTTGTTTTAAGGATCTTGCAAATCGTGTGATTTGGATTGGAAATGGGTATTTTGATGAAAGGAGACTTTTCTACGCATAGTCTGTTTTAAACAGCTGCCGTGCTTACGATGGGGCAGTCACGCACGCGATAGGCTTGTTGAGTGGACTTCATGTCTACAAAGCAAGTCTGCGTGGTCGCGACCTAAATTCCAGTTGTGCCTGGAACTCCCAAAATTTTATCTCGTTCACGACAAGTTAGTTGCGTCTACGACAGAATTTAAAGGACTTCATACTCGATTGGAAATTTTATCTCGCCCGCGAACTATGCTTAAAACTTATATTTCTAATTCATTTTAAGTTCTTAAAAGGATGAATTCCGGTAATGAATTTCAACTCTCGTTCCTTCACTCACAACCTAAATCAAACAATTGGTAGCTAAGCAATTGTCTTTTAGCTTTCAATTAATCCAATTAAGAAAATTAAAATAACCAAATGAGATTAAAGTTCAAGTCACATATCAAAATTCAATTCATACTACCCTAGACAAATTATAAATTAGCTCATCAACAACGCAGATTAAACTGAATCAAATCGCATAATAATTCTCAAGGTTCAACACAAAATATAGATACTGACAGAAATTCAATTCATCACCAATCACAATCTTAACACAATCAAAATGAAAAAGAAGAAAAGAAAAGAAACACATTAACCAGTCCAGAACTGGTACTTTACTGCCCCGATGTAAACACTAGAATTGATGTCTCTGACCAAAATTGATTCAATCCCAATTTCTAGTGATGAAATTACTCTAGGTCAGATTGTACAAGCTTCTTAGCCTCTGCTCCGCAATCTCCGGTAGGAAAGCTTTCTGTGTTTTCATTACAGACTTCCTACTCTGGCCTTGTTATTGTAAAATGATGAAGCTTTAACTCTGTTCTATGTTTCCATTTATTTTCGATTCCCTTTCTGGTTTCTTTTTTTTTTCCCTATTATCAGTTCCTCCTATGCCTCTATTCCTTTTCATAAAACTCTGTTCTTCGAATTTCTGGTCTAAATTCCTGTTGTTGCCGGTGATGAGACCTTCAGTTCTCTTTTTCAGTGATAAAGTCCAGGTTTCTTTCGAATACCTGGTTTTCCTTTAGGCGGTCGGACTCTTCTTTCGATCATCTATAACCTCTCTTGTCACCGACTATTCTCTTTTCTTCTGTTCTTCATCTTTTTCAAATTTAAAAAATGACTCAACAAATCCGATCCAAATCTCCTATTGCATCGGTCTTTAAAATCTTCTTAATGCCCTTTCGATTAGATTATCAAATCTTCACTCCAGATCATTACTTCATCAACCTAATCTCAATTCAAAACTTTAAATATTTGATCTACTTTCTCTCTTCAAAATCGCATCATAACAAGCAGAGAGAAGACCCATTACCGAAACATCGTGTTGTATAAAGCAGTAAAATTTCCCAAAACGGTGCGTTTTAACATTACTAGCAACTCCCTTCATTCTTGACAGAACGCTGCGTTTCATTACTTTCGTTCATCCAAAACGAAGCTCAATATTATATTCCTTAACTGCTACATTTTAACCAAAGCCCAGCAGCACTTCAAACCAAATAAAACGTAGCCTCCCTTCAAATAAAACGCACATGTGATTTTATTTTTAGACAAAATTTCATTTAAGTCCAAAACTTTACGTTTTGTACCTAATTACCCCTTGAACTTCTAAATTCTTCCATAATTCTTCTTCTCAGGTAATTCCTGCTATAATTTTGTTCCTTTTCATAATAATGCTTGATTATAATCTGAAAATTAAAAATTAACAAGCTAAGTACTACCAAAAATAAATTAATCACTAATATAAGCAAAATTAAGCAATAATTATATAAATATATATTTATATTTTTAACACTTAACTGCTACTAATTCAACCCATCTCTTAGTTGCCAAAGGACCAACACATCTGGCCTTACCACATTCAACTGAGACCATCAGTCGAATTGTCTCTATCTGGTGAGCAAGATAGGGCAATGAAAAGTTATCGATGATGGTCAGAGAAGGAGTATCCGATCAGGTTAAAAGAATGACCAATGGGTCAGCTTGATATTCTTATCGATATTTCACTATCCTTCAATAAAAAAAACCGTGACTTTAAGCCATCAATCGAAAGCTATCATTAAGGGAATCAAAACGGTAAATGGAATGTTAATTAAGGTGGCCAAAAATGGAAACGGATGGCGGTGCGACCCATGGGTCTGGTGACCCGTTTAATAGATAGTTGGGCAAGGAAGAAGATTGGAACGATGTGTCATTTCATTAATTGGGTGCGTCGTATGGGAGAAAATAGAGGCCGTTTCTTGGATTGGCAAAACGACTTGTCATGTTGTGCCTAGAGTACCAAAATTCCTTGTTTTGATTATTTGACAAAATAAACTTAAATTGTGATCTACTAATGTTTCAATAAGTGTTTAAATGCAGTACTGGCAAGCCCAAGGCAAAAGATTTGAAAATGTAAATCAAGCTTGCAAGAAAAATCAAAGAACTTAATTTTTGTTCTAGCATCGCGCTCGTGACAAAAACAGGAAAGTGTTGGTGTCGCGCTCACGACTATATAATAGGCTCGTTTCAGAAATTCATCGCGCTCGCGTCTATAACAGAAGCATTAGGCTCGCGCTCGCTACTAGCAAAAGAAAAGGCCTGGTCTGATAATCATGATCGTGACAACAACAGATAAGTGTTTGCAACACGCTTACGACTATATTATTGAGAAACAGGAGATTTTCAAAAATTTTGCTCGCTCGCGACAAAAACAACGCTGTGACGGTCGCTCTCACGTTGAACACAACAGATGACTGTTAGAAGCCAAACTGTGTGACCATCATGCTCGTAAAGGGTATCACGCTCGCGACTACTCACATTGTCAGACTCCAACAGCTAGCTCATTTATTGCCGTCATAAAATTCAGAAGTCCGCTACTATATGTTGAGGTGGTTCGTGTGAGACCTCGCGCTCATAATGCTTTTGTACTTTTCTAAAATCTCTGATTTTTCACGTACATATGGCTAGATTTTAATTAATAGGTATAAATACGCTCTCAAATAGCCATTAAGAGGTTAGACATTTACTAAGCATTAAAAAGCCTTCAACAACCTCTTAGTTTATCATCTTCATTTCTCTTAGCAATTAATTTTTAGAGTGTTGTTTGTTGGATCATCATTAAATCCAACTTGTTTGTAAGTGTTAGTTTAGAGTTATCTATAAATTCTTTCTTGTAAAGTTCGGTGTGATCTTTAAACACTAAGTTTAAGGTAAACTTTAAAAACCTCATTGTATACTCAATTGAATTAGTGGAACCCAATTTTCTTTCTAAGAATTGGAGAAGTGGATGTAGGCTTGAGTTTATAACCGAACCACTATAAATTTTATTCTTGTTGGTCCCGTGGCAACTAAGAGGGAGGTGAATTAGTGGCCTTCTAAAAAATTTAAGCGGAAATTAGGTGGTTTGAATAGAAGGAATTTATAGTGGTTCGGCTATAATCTCGAGCCTACGTCCACTTCTCCAATCCTATAAAGGAATTGGGTTCCACTAACACCGATGGAATTACAATGAGGTTTTAGGAAGTTTATCTCAAATTTAGAGTTTATAGCTAACTCCAAACTTTACAGAAAAATAAACAAAGGATGAGTTTAAAGCTAACTCACAACTATTACAACAAATGTTGGATTTAAGGATTATCCAACCAACACAAATAAAAGAGATTAATTAGAATGAAAGAGTGTAGAGACTTTAAGATAGTAAGTGCAGCAGTAGTGTGTTATCTACTGATACAAAATGGGGGTATTCATACCCAAAAGTTTGAAATATGGCCGTTTGAAGAATATCAGAAAAAGTAATTTTTTCTGGAAACACAGCTGGGTCGCGGCCGAGACACAAAGGTCGCGACCGCGACTTGTTCATAAAGTCTGAAAAGGCTAAGAATATTCTTTGGTATGTCTGACAGCATCTTATCTATCGCCCAATCATTCACTTGTACATGTCTGGTCGCGACCGAGACTTCACGTGTCACGACCGAGACTTTACACGTAGATATCAACGGCTATTTTTAATTTGAAAGTTGCGGGCGAGACTCCGGTGAGACTTGGAGTCGCGAGCAGTTCTAAGACTTCACAAATTTTTGCCCTGCTGAGTTGCGACCGCGAACCATTAGTAGCGACCTAGACTCTGTTGCTGAGGCTGAGTAGCGGGCAGAGACTATCGAGTCTCGATAGTTACAGGAGCATTGGGAAATCTTGTGAAGACTGAGTCGCAACCGAGACTACTTGGGTAGCGGGCGCGACTGATGTGCTGGGGCCAATTCTCGGGCGAGACTTGATGAGTCTCGACAGTTACAGGGGCTGATGAAAATTTCCGGAAATCCTTCATTGTTCAGTCGTGGGCGCCACACCTGAGTCGCTGTCGCGACACTGTTGCAGTTTTTCAAACTTGCTGTTTTTCATTTGATTTTCAACTTGGTTTGCTTTGACAGGAAGGGTATTCACTAAAGACACATAGAGAAACTTGAAACAATATTAGTAACTTCACAATTTCAAGTATAAGTTTGTCAACTAATCAAAATAAGAAATTTTGGAACTAAAGTACAACACTTTACACACTCTGTCATCAACCAATTCCTTCTTCTTGATTTGTTCCAAGGTGTCTATGCTAGCATGGCCCAGCCTTTTATGCCATGTCTAAGAATCTATATCAAGAGATACTAAACAAGATCCTTCCTCATTAGTAGTAGAGTTTAAATCTATCATATAAATGTTCTCTACTCTATGCCTAACTAATACAATTGAGTTGTCTTCCACTTTTGTAACGATGCATTGTGTAGAGTCAAAAGTAACCAATTCCACTGTAACACCCCTTAACCCGACTAGATACTAGTCGAGCAAAGTGTGTCAGAACTGATGTTTACTGGTATACAGAACATTACCTGAGAAATTTTTTTTTCTTTATGCGGTTGACTATTCTGACGTCTGACTTTTATTGCGCAGCATATGTCATGCTAAGTGTCTCTGGTGAGCCTGATTTTGTTTAACTATTCTGGTTGTCTTTACGTCTTTTCGTGACCTACAAGTTTAACAAAAACTAAACTTGTTAAGCATTATGCTTAGTGGGTACTTTACTTTCACTCAGTTCAATTTAACATATTAATTATTTACAGATAGCACGTGTAACAAACAATAGCACAACATTGCAAACAAAGCATCACATGTTTACAACATTGCACATATATATAAAAAAATGCAGTAGATAAAAGCAAAGTACCAAACCTGATTCGATGTCGATTTATTCGTCAGTTGCTTTCCGTGCCCTTTGTCCGATTACACTATCTCCTCGTAATCTAGCTTAACAAGTATAATTACAATTTTATTTAGTTCCTTATTCAATCTCATATATTATTATGCGTACTCTATTTATGACGTCCATATATATTAGAATATGATTATCTCTTGTTTAAGTTTTCCATGTTTATATATGTTCGTTAGGTACTCATAGCTCCTTTTTCTTACTTTTATTTACTACTTTAACACTATGGGGTTATTCTTATATGTTTATGCTTTTCATATATTCATTCTCGAAAATTTACCAAATGAATAGTATTTTGCCGATTTGCATTTCTGTGTCCACTTCGTAAGATTACGTGTAATCTATTTTCTGTAAGCTAGTTCGAAACGTTAGGTTATAATTATGGTACCTATGGGATCCAAGATACTGGAGTTACATCTTATAGACCTCGTCAAATAATTAGGTTAACTCGTATTTCGCCAAATATACTTTAATTTTACTTAGTCAAATTTTGAGTCCATTTCTACGGAAATTTCGCCAGAGTTCCGGCTACGTATGGACAGTTCGTGAATAGTAATAACGACTAAATGAATAGTCCCTACGACTATACACTGGGATCCTGTAAAGAAAATCTCACAAACACTTCGGCAAACTGTCCTTATACCCTCACTCCTCATATAAACCGAAAATAAATACTTCTATAGATAATTTACAATACACAATTCCAAGTATTCATTAATTACCTTCTGCTCATAGTTTACTAACATAAGTATATCTTTCTCATTTTAGGTCCTACTAAAACAATTCCTAATTCTATAGTTAGCCAATACATTTAGGTACATTATTATGTTCTACTATGTCATCCAATTATATTATTAACATATCCAAATTATAACTCTAAGTTGCAAATCTAGTTCTGTCCTGTTTCTGGGTTTCAGCTTGTACGCATGTTACTAATTTAAATGTATCTTCTTCATTATTAGTCCAATTTGGTTGCTTCTAGTCTCTAAACTTCCCTAACAAATAGGGGAATAACTTTGTCTTCTGCCCCTACTTCAAACTATGTCATTAACCTAGTCAAATTGTCAACCCAAGTTCATAATTCAGTTCTGCTCAGAACTAGTTTCAGACTTGCACCACCTTCGATTTTTCAAGTATATCTTCCTATATATTTAGTTTCTACCCAAACTGTTTTACAGACATAAATTAGACATATAAACCTACAACTTTCATGTTTTGTACTTCCTTAAATTCGGTTTCTATCATGGTCAAATAATTTGTTGAAATTCGGCCTGTTCTGTTAGCCTATCTGATTCCGACAGTCTGACCGCCGGCCAGTATTCCGGCCATAACTTCCGTTTTACAGGTCCAAATAAGGCAAATCCGGTCTCTAGTTTTAGCTAAGACATAGACCTACAACTTTCTCATTTTATGAGTTTCCCAAATTCTGACCCTAACCTATTGGAAACTTCGTTCGAACTCACCCCTACAAAGCTGCCAGAATTCTGATTCTAGCTTTTCTTCACCTTATTCATCAACATACAAGCCTTGTTTAATCCTCTAATCATCTTATCAATATTATCCCCAATTTTAGTCACATGAACCCTAGAATTTCAAATTCTAATTTCTATTTAATCTCTTAAAATAATAATCAATTGAAGGAAATAGAAGTAGGTAGAGTTTATTTACCTTGAAACCAATCTTTCTCCTAAGTGATTGGGCTTGGAAAATCACATAATTCCATAGCTCTTCTTTGGCTAGGAGAGCCGGCTGCCATAGGAGGAGAAGAGAGGAACATTTTTGTTCTTCTAAATGATGAGTTTGGCTAATTTTCTACTTTATATATTTTCCATTTAATTTTGATTTAATTAATTATTAATCTAATGGTTATAAATTATCCAACACAAAATGAATCAATGGTTAAGATAAACCCAAATGGTTCCATGTCCAAATTTTGCTTGATGACCAAGCACATGTCTCCATTTTCAACATTCACCAATTAGCCTCCTCCCTTAGCTAAGTTTTTGCAAATAGGTCCTTCTAAGGTTCTACTTGACCTCGCTGCAGTCCTTTATTAATAACTTTTTACGTACTATCCCAAATTCAATAATTCTTGTGCCAAATGAAGCTAGACATCAAAATGTATAACGTGTTAAAATTTTAGACCAATTCGAGCCATAGAGAATATTTGGCGTCGTTTTCCATTGAGTCCCGTCGCACTGCCTTAGGCAGCCTGCGCACTGTCTGCTAGTTTCATCATAACTTTGTCTATACATATCCAAATTAAGTGGTTCTTGTTTTTACATTTAACTAACACATAAAGGAACAACTTTTGTGTTTTACGCTTCTGAAAATTAGGTCATCTTGGATTCCGAAATTCAGATTAAATCCACAGGTTCTACGTGAGTCAAATTTTCGCGTTTCAGCGGAATTCTCCGCACATGTAATTCCGGAAACTACTGTAATTTCACCGTTATGATCTATTTAACCTCAAAACCTCATATTTAATATATTTTCAAGGTTTAATACCGTTTTTGGGAAACTTTCATTTTAGTCCTTATCTTTCTCAGAATTTACCAAAATGCCTTTTATGGAAAATTCGTTATATCTTTTTATACGTGCGTTTTCTGAAAATTCCGTTACGCGTCGTTGGAACCAGTAAACTCCCGAGATTTCATATTTAACATCCGTTATGGGCACTACTAAGACCTTACAAAACTTTTCGATAAATTCCATTTAGGTCCCTAACCTTTTCCATAATGCCCGACGGGTCCCGCTGAGCTCCGTTGGCATACTTTTGCCTACCGGATGCGATCAGCACCCGTCTGAAATCTTACTGTAGTTTTTATTACCAAATTGACGTATTTAGGGTTGACTTCCCTCGGAGGTCACCCATCTTGACTTGTGCTGTGACATGAGCACGTTTAACTTCGGAGGTTTGGCGAATTTCTCCACGATCCTTCTGAGTCCGCATGCCCGGTCTGCACCATCTTTATCTACAACTGTCACATATTATGCCTATACTCGATTACCACATTCCTCTGTTCACGATCTGTGTACAACTTACGTTTTTCTTTATTTCTTCCTTTTTACTTGCTTTTTGTTTACTATTGGTTTACTCTTTATTTATCTTACTTATAACTTGTTTACTTTCCGTTTACAAATGTTTACTATATGTATAATTGGCTTACTTCTTGTTTACTACTTGTTTACTATGTTCATAACTTATTAATTCATAGTTTATAACCTGTTTACTGAACTTATAATTCATTTATTTCCCTTTTACAAAGGGTTTCCTTCCTTAAACATTTCCTATTATGAACTCCTTTTACCTTTCTTTTCGTAGATCATTCAGCATTTCAGACATTACAGATTTCGGGGCGTTACAACAACCCATGTCACAAATTTGGCTAACACTCAAAAGATTGTGTTTGAGCCCTTTTACCAAAAGAATATGATCAAGTTTAGTATCCTTACCAACCTTACCAATGCCAACAACCTTACCGGTGGCATTGCTGTCAAATGTGATGTGTCCACCATCCAAAGGTTCCAACTTGGCGAAAGCTTCTTTTCACCACTCATATGCCTTGAGCATCCACTATTTACTACCCATTTATTTTTCTCCATGGAGCTCCTTAGGCATACCTATAAACACATCACTTGGTTTTAGGTATCCAACTATATTTAGGTCCTTGAAGGTTAGCTATTTGGTCTTTGGGGACCAAATTTAAATGTACCATTCTAATAAAACAATGCACATTCATATGCCTAAATTTCATGCAATAATGACATTATTTTCTTGATTTATTATATGATGCATAAAAAGGTTTCCTTCTTTGGAGCCTTGATTGAGGAGCAAAAGCTTTGGGTACATACCTAAGCTTACCATGCTTGCTTCTATGTGTGTGATGTATGTGCACATATTTCTCCTTAGGTTGATGTACCATTGGAGCTTTTCCTTTTTCCTTTCCCTTTACTTCCGTAGAAGTAGAAGGCTCATATTTAGATACATAATCAACAACCAATTTTTCAATTGATTCAATTTTTGGAGATTGAGATGAGGGTACAAAATTTGTTCCCTTAGAGGCTTGACCCATGGTGTAGCCTAAACCTTTATTGTCCTTATGACCTCTAGAGTTTTTTAGAGCATTATCAATGACTTGATTTCTCTCAAAACTACTAATGAGATCTTTTAATCTCTTATTCTTCGACACAACATT
>CATIWJ010004883.1:0-40771 GCA_949640765.1 Croton laevigatus | reverse complement strand
TTACTATAAATATCTTAAGAGTCTATCATTCAGGTATGATTTTTCCTCATTCTCCAAACATTGAATGCTTCCCTTATTATTAATGTTTCATTAATCTTACCGATCCCAATACTGACTTAGGCATCGGAGTGTTCGCTACGGCAACTCCACTGCTTAATTGCTTTTATCTTCAGGATCAATGCATTGTAGACAAGGCCCATTACTATATAGATGAACCACGGCTCAGAAAGTTTCCTCTACCGAACTCAAGGAAACATCACTAAAGGACTATACCAACCATGGCATTTTCATCAACGAAATATAAAACACACAAAAGAAGCCCCTGAATTCAGAAAAAACCAAAAAAAAAAAAATTACAAAAGAGAGTACCGGCTTGATTGCGACTTTAGGTGTACGGGACTGTTCAAGAACTTCATGGACTAGAATGTAAGAATATATCAATTTCCGTCGCAATTACACGACCTGAAGACTCTGACCTAGCCAGTTTCTATCTTAAGTACTCTGCTGTCCCTCCTGATTCATCAAATAATGAGAAATGCATGCTTGGTTCAAATGGCAGTGGGTTGGTGCTGAAACGTGAGACGAAAAGAGATAAAAGAAGGGGGAAAAGAGATAAAAGAAAATCAGTGTGGGGCCGTTGGCTGTTGTTGAATGGCGATACACAAGGAAAGAAGCTGATATGGGTAAATTTTGACCCTGATCTTCAATATTTTTTTTTTCTTTTCTAATTTAGCCATTGGAATGAATGATGAGATTATGAAATGTATAACTATAAATTTAAGATAAAAAAATTTTCTCAAGTGTTTTACATACAATACTCTGTTCTCCTTGTATTGAAAATAATACTGCCAAAGCGCACGTGAGCTGTATAAGATTTTTTTCCCTTTTTTTTTATTTTTTAAGTGAATTCGTATATTTAAATTCTCTCATGTATACAGTCATTTAAAGATTTTAAAAAACTTAACTTGCTCGACTATGATTTAAAAGTGTAGCCTATAATTAAAAACCGTTCAGAACATCTCACATTTAATTAAAAAAATACTACTAACTTCATTTCAATATTATTCATCCATACTTTTTTCCTATAATTTTCTTTACATTTACCCACAAATAGCATACATTCAATAAAAAGACTGGTATACATATTCTAAAATACAACAATTCCACTAAATGATAAGGAGCAATTTGATCCACTTCCTACTCAAAACTCCCCATTTTAATGAAACAAAGATAGTATTTTACTTTTTTGTATTCTAATTTTTATATGAAATTGTATTTCCATCAATTTAACATCATCTTTTCATCATCTCTACTTCTTGAATATTGAGTTAAGAGATGTTAGTCTTTATTTTGTTAGACATTGCTCATAATCTTGCTAGGGTGTGCATTATTGCGAGAGAGCACGTGGTCTGAAAAGATTATCTTCCATTTTGTATTTCAAACTTATTTTATGATTTAATAATATGATCTTATAATTTTCTTCCAAAAAAAAATTACTTAAAAAATTTACACAATTACTGTTTGTTATCGCGGTCTAGTTAGACTTAAGTTTTCTAATTTTTAACTTAAATAAAGATATTTAAATATAATATAGAAAATTATAATTATATCTATATATTTTCACTTAATTTACTATTTTCATTCTATATTTTTTCAAATTAACTGTTTTATTCCGGTATTTTAAAAAAAATAATACTATATTGTTATTTCTTACCGGAAATAATGACGTAAATTAATTAATTATGTCTCATCCCAATTTTTTTTTTTTACTATAATATGACATTAATTTTAAATAAAATAATATCAATGTATAAAATATTAAAAAATAATCCATTGATTGATGGAATATTATTTTAACATTTCCGCAAACAGATATTGTTTGAAACCCCTCTAATAAACAAATGAACAATTTATTTTTAAGACCACTTGTATATAAAAACAAATTTTAGGTAATGGTAAATTATACAAAATGAAAGGGTACAAATTATAAAAATGGAGAGAACCTAACTAGGGGCGAGGGTGAAGGAAAAACCAGGTCAGCAGCCATTTTCAAATCCAACAAAAAGAGGGATGGCATGGCCCCATCCAGTGAAAAATAATGCCAGGTGGCATTATCTCAACAGAATGTGTGCAACTGCAAGTAACAAAAATGAATATAGTCGGAACTACGTCCCCATTCATCTTCCTAAATATATACAACACAGTTTTGATGCTGCAGCTAGCAACATCTCAACATTTATGCAAAAACAAGTATTCTCTCACCTTCAAATCTCTTTTCTCTCTACTCTTCGCTGCGCCGTAGTTAGTTCAGAGTTTTGACTTCCAGAAATATGAATCCGAGAAAAGCAGAAACGTCGTCGTTTCATCACCATCAAAATCAAGAACAAGAACCTCCTTTCCATGTTCTTCATAAGCTTCCTTCTGGTGATAGCCCTTATGTTAGAGCTAAGCATGTCCAGGTATGTATGGATAATTAATATTTATCATTACATATTTATATTTTTTTAAAAGTGTAACTGTAACTGGTATTTTTATGTGTGAGAGGTGTATTGGCCTTAACTTAGTGAATTGGGTGAATTGGATCCATCTCTTCGCTTTAATATTGAATAATGAAGGTTGATCTATAATCTATAGGTTTTGTTTGGTTCCAAGGAATGAAGTTTCTTAGGCAGTTCGTTTTGTCTTGACGTGTAAATACGTTTATCACTTCTTTCTTTCCTATTAAGTTTTTCTCGGGAAAATTTATCCTGGAAAGCCTTTTTCTGTAGAAACAAACATAATGTATCCTTTTTGTTTTTTACTATTCCATTTCATCTTATATGCCTCGATTAAATTGAAATGCTGATCGTTTATTATTGGGATCCACCTCAAAACGCGTTTCAAGGATTAATCTGGACCCTTGACTTTATCAACAATACAAAAGCTATTACTATTTCTGTTTTCTGTTGTTGAATTTGGCGGGTTGCTAGAATTAATTAATTTCTCAAATTTCTCTATGTTTCGCTATCCAGCCCATCCTTTATTACAAAATCTCAATTCTAGTGAATTATTAAATACTTCTAGATTTGGAAACCTTTTCACTGACATCTTACAATCATTTAATATATCACTATCTTATGCACAAAACCCATCATTTGATTGCTTTATAATCACTACTATATAAATACACATATTTTCTCTGTAGTTAGTATTGATTTGGTCTTCAATGCCAAGACCTTAATCTGATTTCAAAAGCTGATCTTATAAGCTTATATGGAGTTGGCATCAAACTGAAGTTAATGATATATGATCATAATTCTTTTTGGGGTGGTTCTCATTGGCATTTTCTTGAATTCTTGTTTGGTAGTTTCAAAGTTCATTTATAAATAATAGTAGAATTTTAGTTGGTTATATTTAATTTCACAAAATCCATAATATTAAAATGAATGACGTCATCCATACCAATTATGGAATGTATAATTTCAACTGAATTCTACCACAATTTTGTGAAATTCACTTGTTCTAATTATGTCCCAAAATGTAAGAATGGGGGATCTTTCATAATAATAAACATTTTGCACATCATACTGCATTTTCTTCATCGTGCTGTTGCTTGGAATCTCAATCAGTAAATGGTGGCTGTACTATCAGCTTCCAGTGTAGAACTGCAGTCTTTTGTAACTTCTTTTTTCTGCTGGTATACTTGTTCTAAAGTGATCTTGTTGAACTGTAGCTAGTTGAAAAGGATCCAGAAGCAGCCATAGTTTTGTTTTGGAAAGCTATAAATGCTGGAGATAGAGTTGATAGCGCACTCAAAGATATGGCAGTAGTTATGAAACAGCAGGACAGGGCTGAGGAAGCAATTGAAGCTATTAAATCTTTTAGGCATCGATGCTCTAAGCAAGCCCAAGAATCATTAGACAATGTTCTCATTGACCTGTACAAGGTAACCTAACAACCTACACTGATCCCATGAGAAATTAGAAGAGTCTATTATCTAGTTTGAATTTGTTTTGCAACTATTGGGGAATCAAGCTGCCTTCCATTTTAGACATTTCTATCAATGTCATTGGTATTTTGAATCATACCATATAAAATTTTGAATGGTTGATTCTCTTTTTAAAATTTAAAACAGCCCGTCGTCCTGTATTTTTTTTTGGGAGCATTTCTATAGTGATTATGATAAAATTTTGCAGAAATGTGGAAGAATTGAGGAACAGATAGAGTTATTAAAGCAGAAGCTTCGGCTGATTTATGAAGGAGAAGCCTTCAATGGAAAGCTTACTAAAACAGCTCGCTCTCATGGGAAGAAGTTCCAGGTTACCATCAAGCAAGAGACTTCAAGGATACTGGTACCAAACTTATTTAACCTGTTCTTTATTTAATAAACAACCATTGCACCTGCCCTTTTTAGTCATGATACTTATGTCATTGTGTTATTATTTAATTCGTCATTTCTGCAAATTTTCACAGCATGTGAAACTATCTGTGGCATTTGTTTTTTGTTTATTTTCCCCCCTCCACTCCAAGTCTTTCCTGTTTTAGTTGCCTTAATTAAATATGCAGTTAATGTCACATGTGACTTACAACAGGGAAACTTGGGTTGGGCATACATGCAGCAAGGCAGCTATTTGGCAGCAGAAGTCGTATATCAAAAGGCTCAGTCAATCGATCCTGATGCTAACAAGGCTTGCAACTTGTGCCTGTGTCTTACCAAGCAGGGACGGTATACAGAAGCTCGGTCGGTCCTTGATGAGGTATTGCAAGGCAAGCTTTCTGGGTCCGATGACCTCAAGTTAATAAACCGGTCCACTGAGTTACTCCACGAGTTAGAAACATACCAGACATCTCTGTCGTCTTCAAAACCGGCAGGATTGAGTTTAGAAGATGCTTTCGTGGAAGGGCTTGACCAGTTGATGAGCCAATGGACCCCATACAGGTCAAGGAGACTTCCCATTTTTGAAGAGATTTCACAGTATAGAGATCAACTAGCATGTTGATCCTATGTTATATATATGTTTATTGCTAGCTATGAACGATACAAAATGCGGATTAGACTTTAGAAGTCCTGCTTAACAAATGAGCAAAGTAGGAAATAATTGTATAGCGTGTATTATAGTTTTTCTTGTGTTCTTTTGCAATAGAAAAGGATAACTGTAACTAGCAACAACATTGCCATATAGTAGCGAAGTATCTCAAATTCTCATATCAAGAACAAAAGATTTTCCGTAATTATGATTAGCGATTGCAAGTCAAACAAGTAACTTGCCATTGCTTTAACTAAAGCATTTCTGCGGATAATATTCACAAGACAGTCTGAAATATAATATGAGCAGCAAGTTGAAGAAAAATTTGTAAAGATATCAAGCTATGAATAAGATAACTTCTCTGCTTACATTACCCAATAAGATATTCTAAAAAAGTTATAAGCATGATCTCTTGAAGAAGTGGATAATTTCAATCAAATGAAACATGGTTTAGTTATTTACATATTTCTGACAATGCAAGATGAAACCGCATCCATTGCAAGAACAAAAAATCAGAAGCTTCTCCTTTTAAGGTATGTGTATAAGCCACAGAAGTTAAAAGAAATTATAATCAACTAAGTAGGAGTACGAGAAAATATACATATATATCAAAAAGAAAGATACATTAATAGCAATAAAAGAGGACATTCTATAACTGTAGGAATTAATTATTCCTCCGTTACAGCTTGAACAAATAACAAAATAATAGAGCAAAATATCTACCATGAGAGGTTCAACATATAAACCTATACAAGCAAATTCAAAATACAAACCTTCTCAACATCCTAAAAAGGCTAACATAAGGGGTAGGTGTAACCTGAAAGACCCCCAGAGAGAGAGAGATAGAGACTGCTTGATGAATCTTCAGAGATGAAAGGCGAACCAATTTAGATGGACAATCCAGTTAGCTTGGCAGCGATCAAAACGTTCAATGAAATTCGAAAGAAACTAGCAGTTGAAGCCATGGCAAATGGATAACACTATAATGAGAATCAAAGCAAGGACGATACCCAAAACAATCAATTTAATCTTCATATTTTGAATCCACATCTTTCTTCTCATCTTGGTTCCCTGCTGTCTGAAATCTTGTGCCTGCAACATCACCATCAGTTCAAACCAATGCCGTCAGTCCATCAGAAAGATTTTGCAAGGGAAATAAACAGGGCATAACCCATCAGACAGCGTTTGAGTACAAAAGAGAATTTCCCAGACTTCTTATCTCCTTCCACTTCATAGGGAGATGACAGAAAATCTCCATTAAATTTTTGAATGGCAGTTTGGATTGAACTAACCTGTGAGCGAAGGTTCTCGGTTTTATCCACCAGGATTTCAATCTTTTCACCGCGATCAAGAACCTGCGAAAAAAGAAAAATTGCTTGAAATTTTCCCCAATTTTTCCAAGTCATCTTTGTGATACGTTTTCACAATGTTACTCCTTTCAACAATTAAACATTTTCGCGAAAACAAGCAAAGCCAGAGTGAGAAAAATCCAGAAGATTTTCTGTACCTTCTCAATATTTTCCATCATCACACCCTTAACTTCAGAAACCTGAGCCTTCACTTTTGCAAGCTTACTTATCTCTTCAGGATGATCCACACAATACTGCATGTGCTCCTTCAGTTTGGGCCTATAACATAGAGAGGTGAGCCAAGAATACTTGCAGTTCATCACTGTGAATAAAGTTATGCATGGGAAATTATATACCCAAATTCTCTCTTTAGGCCATTAGCCTGAGCAGTTGAAGCTTTTCCTCCACCATATCTCTTGTTGAAGTCTTCCTTAACTCGCTCCAGAAAGGCAATTGGAATTTGTCTGCCAGCAGATTCAACTGCAACCACACAGTATGCTGCACGATCCAACATAGACCAGCAAGGTTAACATACAATTTGGTGAATATAAAACAGAGGGTACTGCAGTTTGCATCCAGGAAAACAAGTCAGCAGCAAGATTTACTAGCACATGCAAGTCACTTATCTATATAATTCATTTTAAATTCATATGCATTCAGCAATGGGGAATTGGATATAAAAATGATAAATATGAATCCTGAAAGCAAAATACAGCATAAAATCACAAAATATGTCAAAGGCCAATATGAGCAAGTTGCACCACGTACCCAACAAACAATTTTAGTGGATAACTATACTTGGACATCAACCAACAGAGGCTGATACTGACAATGGAATAAAGTAAGAACACCCAGCATATTAAGCTATTGTGTTGCAGATGGATCAACGGTTTCACCTACAAAAAAAGCTTCCCATGCGAATTCCCAGACAATTATTTATGCTTCATCACAGGAAAAAAAGAACATAAAGAACCCTAAATATGTATTTCATTAGGTTATCTTAAGAACCTATCTGAGAAAGCATTGGTGGGAGAAATACATGCCCATTATCTCCACGTTCTATAATTATTTTATTAAGGACCCGAGTAAAATACTTGCCAATTTCCTGCACATTCTATAAAGTGCTCATGTCTACCACCAATTCACCCCTCACCTTTCTCACCGAACCATAGTTGTCTAACCTTTAATAGAAGATAGCTCAGAAAAAAGGATTAAAAAAAAAAAATACACAGCCAGTTCAAATATAATGATCAACAGCATTAATATATTAACTACCTACCTCAATAACAAATAAAGAACAAAGGCGATTGCAAAATTTATGAAATATCATCTCCGAGGTTTCTAACATTGATTTTTTTTTTTTTTTAAAAAAATCCTTGTATTGACACTAATTAAACTATTAATTGCTATAACAACAAATAGTGATGACAACAAAAACAAATATAACATATGAAAAGCAAAAGCCTGAAACCCCCTGCATGAGACCAACAACCAACAAGAGCATAATTTAACAACCAAACACCATGGATTTCCTTCAAGAACCAACGCATAAAACCATGAAAAGGACTGATCTGCTAGGTCTCATTCCATAACACTCCACGTAACTCAGAAACAACAAAAGAACTAATAGAAAGATGTACAACGTATAAGCGATAGCTAATATTCAAGCAAATCAAGAACATCCCAATTTCAATAACATCAGGAGGTCAAACACTCGGATCCTCAACAAAGTAGACAAGACGATAGTCAATAAAATAAAAAAAGCTATCAAAATGGAGATCTAAATCAAAAGCAAAAGGAAACAAAAACAGGTGCAGTGTTGATCCAAAATTCCAGATCACAATTCAAAATCAAAAAACAAAAGGAAAAAAAAAGAATATATATATATATGCATTGTTAATGTAGGGGAGGAAGAGGATCTTACTGAAGCCATTTTCGACGAGGTAATTAAAGGTGTGACCATCGCAGTTGTAAGTGAACTTGTTATTGGAAGATGGTAGTTTCTGGAGGCATTGAGCAGCGATGCTGGTGAAATTTCCGGTAAACTCCGTGTACTCGGTCAGAATGACCGTGCCTCGAGCGACGAAGCTGTAAATGAGCGATTGTTGCCCCATCTCTTCCTTTGTAGAGAAAACAGCAAAACCCTAACCCCAAAAGGATAATTAGATAGAAAGGAAGAGACAGAGAGAGAGGAAGAAAGGGAAAGACGATGAGATCGGAGCAGCGAGGGGAGAAAAATGTGCTGGAATTGGGATTTGTGCGCTAATATACGTTAATTTTGCGGCTGGTTTTTTACTTTGTTGGTTGCTATTCCTATTGGTTAAATAAAATTGTAAAGCATGGACAAAAATTAATGGAAATTTGTAGAGAGAGAGAGAAATATGATTACCTGAAAAAAGCAGAGCAGAAAATGGATGAACGAGAGAGATATGAAACCAGAAATGGGCAGTATATTAAGGAGGGCGAGAAGTCAAGACAAATGCAATTAAAAATACACTGCGGCTGCTCTCACGCGGTATATTTATTTTGAATTTTTAAGACGTGAGGAGTTTTTCAAATAGGAAGTTTCTATTTTGACTACTACTTTTATTTTTGTTATATTTATTATGTTTGTTGTGTTAGACTTTTTTTTTTTTATGTGGGGTGTTAGACATTCATAAACTGCATGCAATTTTTTTTTTACTCTATAAATCCAAAATTTAAAACATATTAATCCTTCTAAAAAACATATTGCAAATAATTTTATATATATAAGTAATTACGTCCAAGCCTAAAACCAATTCTAGCTCTGAATCACCAGAATTTAATAAGCTTGTTGTCCTAAATCTGAATCTAATGTCCTGGACTCTGAACCTAATATCTGAATTTAATAATCTCATATTTTAAAGCTAAATTATTTTTTAAATAAATTTTTCTATATTTAAATTAATATTTAAAGATAGTATTAGTTATATTTTGGTTATTTTCTAAACTTTAAATATGTAAATAATATGATTCAAAGAAAAATTAAGTAGATAATAATCTTAAATTATTTTATAATAAAACTAAATATTTTTTTTATAAATAAAATAAAATATTTTAATCCCACCCTAAAAAAAAAAAAGAAAAACTATGTAAACCCTATCGCTAAAATGACTAAAAACCTCTTTATACCTAAACTATTCTAAAAAAAAAAAAAAAACTATCACCCCCAAAAAGAAAATATCTAGAATATGACATTATTCTATTGTGGTTGAGGTCCAGCGAAGATAGTAAATAATTTATCCTCATGTTTATGTGTTCAGAATGAAGTCCACATGTAAATTAAAGAGTTAGTGCTTAAAAAAACTCCAGTCTTTAGCCAATTCCAGTTCAATCGGGACAAGGCTGTTAAAGGTAAGGTTTCAATGAGCTATAAGGCTCAAAGCAATGAAACCAAACTAACAGTGAGAGTTAGTAACTCTTAGATCAGTAGTAGCGCCCCATCCACCAACCAATAACTACAACGAAAAGGCGAGAATTTCCATTTGCATTATTAGAGGAAAGATGCAACTGATACCTAACGATCTATTCCTCTTTTTACAGCATGTAGACCTTTAGAATTGCAAAAGTAAAAGAAATAAAATCTAATAACTACTAGAACTAAAAGATATATAGTTACTGCCATAACTACAATAATTTTGAGGCTTATAAGTCATCAATCCCGAATGAATTCATCCGTCCTTGAAGAATTCTGTGAATAAGTGAGTTTGTTGGATTGCTTTCTTCTTTGCCGGTTAAGACTAAGAACGGATTTGTTCCCTAACCCTAAGGCTTTCATCCCTCTCCTTTCAGTCAATTGATTCTTTCAGAACTCTTACCTTGTCTTCAATTGGACTAGCTTCCTTTTCACATCTAGATACGTGAGTAATATCTATATTTAAAGAAAAATATGACATTATTCTATATTAATTAATTTCATCAAAAGCCTAATACTATTTCATGATTTGATATAAAACAAATTAAAATTAGTTTTTAGTGATACAACCAGTAAATAAAAAAATTGAAAGATACAACACTAAAAATTAATTAAAATTTAAATATTACTAATGATGCACGGTAAATACATAGTGATATATGTACTATTATATTCATTAAAAACTATAACAATTCGATTGCAAACAATTAGCAGAAAATATTGCACAAATAGATATTAACAAAATCTTTTTATCAACTTATATTTCTATTAAAAATAACATTTTAAAAAATAAATGATATGTATTTAATAACTAACTGATAACTCTTAAATAACTAAATTAATATTTAAATTTTATTATCTGTATATACCCTTATAAATACATGTCTAAACATTCCGCTTTGCATCCCAACCTTCCCATCTTATTCTTTTTTTTGACAAAGATACATCTATTCTACTCTCTATCTAAAGGGGAGGGGAAGCGCGAATCGAAGTACTGAGCTTGGTAAGGCTCCCTATCTTATTCATTTTGTCCAATTTCTTTTGTCTAGTTTTTCAACCTAAGATCACTAAAGTCGTTTGAAAAATGTTATGCAATTGATGGGTAAATAGATAGGTAAACTTTCGATTTCACTTCACTCTGCAATTAGATATATCTCATTTTTTTCATCTTCTTTATTCTGTTTAATTTTTTTTTCATCTTCTTTATTCTGTTTAATTTTACATGTTTTAAAATAGTCGCTTGAAAAATGCTTTACAATTGATGAAGTAGTAATTTTTTTATATTGTTGATTTTTATTAATATGTTTTAATAATTTGCAGTATGATTATATTGCCATGTGAAATTAAATTAGTCAATTCTGAACTTAAAAGTTTGTATTGTTGGATCCAGTGAGTTTCTCTCGATATCAAAAGGCAAGTTTCATAAATGTATTTTTATTATTATTTTCAAAATTTTAATGTGAGTATTTAATTTTTTTTTCCCATAGAATAATATATTTGCAGGAAAAATCTTATGCTTGCTTCAGTATGATATCAAAATTCAGAATATAATTGTTTAATTTTTCATCAAACAAATACACATTGTGCAAGTTCAAATAAGTTATTATGCGGCACGACTTGGGCTTCAGCTGGCCAAGGATCTTGGTTTACAAAGAGTGGTCTTGAAATCGGACGCTATTAATTTGGTCAAGTTATGCAATTGTAGTCAGGTACCTTTGAACGAATTAGGCACAAGAATTCTGCAGATCCAGGAATTGTTTTCTTGTTTTGCCTCGGTTAAGTGCGGAAGGAAACTCATTGGCCCATGGCCTTGCTAAGCTTGCATTTCCTAATTCATGTTCTGCTGTTTCTATTTTGGATTCGTGTCCTCTACTTTTGCTAAATGTGATGCAAAGTGATGTACTGGCCAATGCAGGCTCTTTTACTTATTAATGAAATGGCAGAAGTTGATTCTCAAAAAAATAAGTTATTATGTATTGTTGTATATATGTTCTACATCTTGGTTATAAAAAAAACCTATATCTTAATATATTTTACATAGTTACAATATATGCATACTTTTGGGATAGAATAAAGAAGCCTCGAACTTGGGTAACAAGGGCTATAAGTCAGGCATTTAAACTATTTTGACGATCAATTTACCTTTTAAATAATTTATTTTACATGAGCTTCTTATTTATATAGATGACGAATTCTATTTTCACTAATACTTTGTTTATTGTTTGCTGGACATTTAGATTTAGGTTATTGGTGAGGAGTTGGCGAGTTGTGGAGTTAGAGCTGGAGTTGAAAGTTGAACCCTCACATTATTTCTTTTTAGTATTTTCTTTTGTTTGGCTATTTTTCCGAAATATTATATGTATTTATTGTAAAAAAAAAAGATTTATTTCATATGTAGTTCATCTGTTTATTCAAAATTATCATACATGGATGGAAAAAATATGTTTGCACTTTAAATGATGTCTAAGAATAAGATCGACTCCCTATAAATTAATGTATATTGCATAAAGTTAATAAAAATATTAAATTCTAACATAAGAACAAGAAGATAGCCCGTTAGGTCCCGCGTCAGAGGCTTATTCCACTCATTTTCCCTTAGGCTAGAGATAAGAGTATCTATATTAAAAATATATATATATATATATATATATATATATATATATATTAAATTCTAACATGCAATCTCTTATAAGGCACCAATTTACATTTTATTGTGGTGGCTTTAATAATATTGTTATTCAGTTATTATTTTTGTTGGTCAAAATTTAATTTAAAAATTAAAGTGAAAATTACAATTTTATCCATAAATTTTAATAAAACCTATATTTTTGTTGATGTGTTTTTAGAGAAAAACAATCAGTAAAATTGAATACTTGCTGGGTTCAAACTTGTATTGGAAAAATTAAATTATATTAATATTGATTTTTGCTTTGAAAAAATGGCTCCTTAATTAATTATTATGTTCACCACTATCCTTTTACCTGTAGAATAGTAATAGATAGATAGATCAACACAGTGTTACCAAAACTGAATAAAAATTTCCAAATTAACCCAAAAAAAAAAAGTCAATCCGGCCAGCCGTATCAGTATTTGGTATTTGCTATGTGATGACGAACATACATGAGAAATAAGGCAGAAATTAGATTGAAGGATCACCATCATTTTAATTTAATAAAATTTAAAATATGTTCGAAATGTCTTAGAAATTGACCAGAGACTTTAGAATACGATTATTATTTTTTATGAAATCATAGGAAGGCCAAGGAATTCCCATTTGAAGATATTTTCTGGGAAATTACTGTTTTTATTCTAGATTGAAGTGTGATCATCAACATCAATGTTTTTCTAGAAATGGTGTTGAAAATTTACACAAATAAATTTAAAGCGTTGAAATGATTTTTTTTCCTTTTTTAATTAATAATTATTATAACTATTTTTGGCAATAAACAACGACTTTAAACATATATTTGGAATTCTCTTATTAAGACCGAAGTTTTGACATAAACATTGATAGGTTGGTTAAGTGACATGACAAAATTTGATTGATTGGTTTATAGTATTTTTTGAACAAATCGTGCATCATCCGTAAAAAATAAGATTATATTTTAATTCTTTGCGATTAGATCTTCAATTTGGCATATCTGTTTGCTCTAATGAAATGTGAATTGAGTTTTTTGGTGGCGTATATCAGTTTAATCTTTTTGCTATTGATGGCTAAAGGAATAAGAAAAAAATTATATCTTGATTTCTTATGATTGGTTGAAAATTGAAAACCAATTAGGATACTGCCATATTATAAAATTGTAACTTAGGTGCTATTACGTTAGCAATTGAAGTTGTATTGGTTTGATATAATTCATAAAGTTGGGATACCGTCCATGGAATTTAGCCATTATTTAAATAAATTATGCAAAATTTTTCTTGCAAAAACTTATTTAGTACAAATCTATTTTGTTTTATATTTAACAGTTGCACATATAATATTTCTTCAATGAAAAAATAATTTTTACAATTCCTTTATTAAGTTTATTTTTGTCTAAGTTGTTATGTTAAGTTTAAAGTGTAATTTGGCCATTGATTTTGATTTTTTTTTGGCAAACCATTGAATTTGAATTTAATGTTTAAAATTATAAAAGAAGACATTTTTCTTCAAATTCTACATCAAATTTGATAAATTGCTCAATTTTACCATTTCATATATTTTTTTGAGAAAACCATTTTCATAATTTTAACCAAATTAAATTATAAGAAATAAAAAATAGTGAAAAAGGATCAAATTGAATTAATTCAACATATTTAGGGTTTATTTGGAGAAAAAAAAATTGTAAGTGTCAAGTTGAGGGGCCAACGGTGGGACTGAGAAGAAAGTTAGATAGTGGCGCCGCCTCCACAATTTTCCCGCCAAAAATCACAAACCCTGTACCCCATTGCCATTTTCTTTTCTACTGATTGTCTCACACTCTGTAGCACCTAATCAGTAATCCAGTGCCTCTAGACATGGATATTGATATCCCTGATCTAGAAGAGCTTGAATGGCTTGAAGCCAACTCCCATTTCCAAGAAGACCCTCTAGACCCGCCCTCACCCAATTCCTATCCCTACCCACCCGAAGAAGAACAACAACCACCTGCTCAGTCACCATCACCGCCAACTGACGACCGCAAGCGCCCCCGTTCTGATGTTCTTGGTTCGCCGAATCATGAAGAGGTTTTCACATCCGAAGAGAAACGTAGTAAAATCAATGGTGTTGAGCCAGAGGCTGATGAGGATTGGCTCCGGTACTCACCGCAGCAGGAAAACAACAGTAGGGAAGTGGAGGAGATAGTGGAAGCGGTGGAGGAGAGAATTTTGTCTAGATACGCGTCGGAGATCGACGGCGATTTTATTCCTGTGACGGATCCTAATAGTGGCGATAGGGTTTATGCTAAGATCTGCAGAGTGGAGAGGGAAGGAAGATCCAAGAAATTGAATGTAAAATCGCAGTCAAATGGTAGGATAATTTTCATTTGTCCTTTCTACATTGATTGAATAATAACCAGTTGAATAAATTGATTTCGTCCATGAAACAATCATGTTAATCTCTGTTCCATATCTAAATAAATTTAAATTGACTATAGAAAGGCTATTTAATTTATTATGTACTACTTCATAAATTTGTAACAAATCCTCTTTACAGGTCTGATTTCAGAGCCTTTAGACGTTCTTTTGCAAAGACTGGAGCAAGAAGCCTTCACCAAGGTACACTACACATAATAAACACATTACCAAAAGTATATTCATGACTTGAAAGACGGTGTTTCTCTATGAAAGTACTGAAATGAACACATACCAAGGGATGAACCAGTTGGTCTTTCTTTCATATATAGCTCCAATGGTTCCTATGTGATCCTTATCAGTATATCGCTCCTCTCTAATGTCTGGAATAGAAGAAACATAGCATGTTAAAATAAGTAATTAGTTGTGGTACAAAGTTTTAAACAAAAGGTATTAAGCTATTCTCCCTTCATTATGACATTGGTTTTGATGTAAATTACCATGTCAGTAAATTGAGTTTGTTGAGGTCCAGTTTCATCGAGTGGTGAACCCACTGATTTTCAGCCATTATCTGTGAACTAAAAGTTACCTTGTGCATCCTCATAGATTATTAAAGGTGATTGTTTGATAGTGCATGAAACTTTTCACATACATCTCTTATCTCCTTGGATGACAAATATTTGAATGTTTAATGTCTTTATGGTTTCTGTACCAAAGAAACTGACGTCTTGAACTACTACATTTTTTTAAAGATGACTGAAGTACATGATTTTTACTTATACATTTAAGACATGGATTGAATTACTTTCTTGCTTGGTATTAAATGGTTTAAATCTAGTACACAGGACAAGACTTTACTAAAATGCTAAAATTATGGGATTTTGTTTTGGTTTGAAGGCATTGCAAGCTAGTTCTGAAGTTCAAAGTGATGCGGTTCTTACTGAAACGCATTTGGATGAAAAACTTTGGGTTGACAAATATGCTCCAAATTCTTTTACCGAGCTCCTTAGTGATGAACAGACTAACCGTGAAGTACGTATATTAAGCTCCTAAACAGATAATGATTACTAAAAGTGCAGTTGTTGTGAGCTGGAAGATCCTTTGAATTTTTTGCTCAAGTTCTATATGGCCATCCTATTGCAGGTTCTCTTATGGTTCAAACAATGGGATTCTTGTGTTTTTGGATCTGAAATTAGGAGCACATCAGAAGATGTTCTATCTGCCTTGAGACGACATTCTTCAGTTGCTCAACATAAAAAATCTTCTGATGCAAATTTCCCTAGGACGAAAGACCGTAGATGGACCAATGGAAGCTTTAGAAATTACAGCAATTTGGATGATGAAAATGGAAACCTGAAAGGAAATCAAGACTTGTGGATCAAGAGGTCAAGGCTTACTGGTCCACCAGAACAAAAGGTCGGAGAAAAACAATAGATTTCTAGTGGATTTGCAATACCTAAATCATGTAAAGTGATCTTTTTGTCAACTTTTTTGGGTAGAACTATCATAACTGAATTGCTACCATCATTGCAGATCCTTTTACTTTGTGGTCCACCAGGGCTTGGAAAGACGACGCTTGCACATGTAGCTGCTAAGCACTGTGGATATCGTGTTGTGGAGGTTTTGCTATTTACTTCTGAGTTCTAACTTATATTTTAAGACGTTAGTGTGCACATATACAGATTCTTGATTGTGTAAGACCATATAGCCCAGGTTTTTGAGCAAACGAATTTATTCGCCTGTTTATTACCTAGAATCAATATATTTGATTTGTCATATTGAAGGATTTTCATCATGTCAACTTGACACTTCTCTGTTGGATGTTGGCGTGACCAGTCTTATATAGCTTTTATATTATTTTTGAGCAATTTTAAGTTGTATATATCTTAATATTATATTGTTTGTTGTGATCTTAACATGCTATTTGTTCATATTATTATTATATTTTAAGTTTAATGTCTAAAGCTTTTTTTTGCTTTTGCAAATCTGAGTTCTGCTTTTATGTTCTTACTATAAGTTTGAACCTGTGTAGGTTAATGCTAGTGATGACAGATCATCGTCGACAATTGAATCCAAAATCCTTGATGTTGTTGAACTGGGTTCTGTTAGTGTTAGGGGTGACTCCAGGCCCAAGTGTTTGGTTGGTTATATTTTTCAAGTTTTGAATTTGTTTTCCTAATATGTGAACTGTATAACATATTAAGTTATTATTTTAGGTGATTGATGAAATAGATGGAGCTCTTGGTGATGGAAAGGGTGCCGTGGATTTTATTCTGAAAATGGTAGTTGGCTATCCATACATGAACTCTTCTTGTTTAATGAAGCCTACCTGGAATTTTCTTCCTTTCCCATTTTTTTTTCTGATTAATTTTGCTATTCAACAATTTTTTAAAATCTTACCTAGGGTTATTTTTGTAAATCTTCCATCATTCCATTGGTTGCATTACTCTGGCCAATTAGAGTCCTCTCATCCACTGGCCAAATTGAAATGTTCCAGAGCATAACATAGTGTAATTAATAAGGCTTTAATCTGTGTTAATCACCTCTCTGAATACTCTCAACCGGAGAACGTAGCTAAATCCTTTGCTCTCATTTCATACACTTTCACCAATTTTGGCATCTTTATCATTTGTGCTTTACTTTTGTTTTTCTGCAATAGATAAGATTTAAGAAACATAGCTTTGAGCATCATATTCAGAAATTTCAGTGTTGATTCTTTTTCTTTTAATGTTTCATTAGCAATGCACTCTTTTTCGCCTTTTGTTTTTCTTTTCATCACCTAATGAACTTTTGTGCAGGTTTCTTCTGTAAGGAGGTCAGATACTGGGAAGGAAATTGTCACTAGAGGAGAGCAATCTGGAAAGTCATCCTCTAAGAAGGGGCGTAAAACAGCTTCAGTTTTAAGACCTGTAAGTCTGAAATACTGCATGGTTTCTTTGGTAATCTTTATTTTCTTTTCCTTTTTCTCTCTCTTTTCTGAGCACCATGCCAATTTGGTTGTCTCTGCAGGTAATTTGCATATGTAATGATCTGTATGCACCTGTCTTGAGACCATTGCGTCAGGTAGCAAAGTAAGTCTTTCTTTCAGTGCCATTATTGCATTCTTTTGCTAAATGTTAGAAAGTTGTAAGCAAATCTACTGTTCTTTCCAAATTCGATAACAACCAATAATGTTTGGCTCTGGAATGAATGTAATATATTTAACTATAGTCTTTATACACCCAGTTAAAAGTTAGCTTTACAGAACATATATTATGTGTTTTGGTTTCCATTGAAACAAGTCTGGGATCTATTATTATGGGTGACAACATATCTTGTGAAGTATGGATGAAAAAGACCAAAACTTTCAAGTGGTATTATTATATATCGGAAAAAAATGCAGAAGAAACATGGCAGCAAAGGCTACTAGTTTATTACTTCTTCAAAACATAATGAGTTGCAAGCATTACATATATAGAAGTCTTCTGATGCTTGAGAAACAGCATCCGAAATAGACGTTCAAAACATATGCCAAGATTGCTTCCGAAGTTGAGTTATAGTTAGAGGTGAAAAACTTTGGAAGGAATGAAGTTCAGGAACTTCAGAAAATGAGGTGCAGAAGCTGTTTTCAAGCTAAACTTGAAATTGATAATTCTGAATGGTTATGAATTCTATACGAATTTGAATGAGGCTTCATTTACTTTTTCTTTTTCTTGTGGTTATTGTTTCTCAATATTTGTATGTATCAAAGATCCCATTCCGATTTGTGAAAGACATTCTAGTGTTGGATTGAAATGGTTTGATTGTTTGGAGTTGGACAAAATAATTAGTTTTGGAATTGTTACTCAAGTCAGTCTATCACAAAATCATTCTTTTGAAAATATATTGCTTTGCTTAAAGAATACGTTGTTCAATGTGTCAACCTTGTTAGTTGGGTTCTTTGCATGAATTTGGTATTTATTTGTGAAATTTTTTGAAGGGTTGAAGATCCTAAATTGATGCTTACTTTCTCTTTTTTAATAGGGTTCATATATTTGTCCAACCAACCATTAGCCGTGTGGTGAACAGGTGATGATGGTCATAGTTTTCCCTATTTTCAGGTTCAATTTTAATAAGGTTGTTCATTATTTTCCACTGAATTCCTTAATCATTTAGCTATCTGAAGATGGGTTTTATAGGCTCAAATATATATGCAACAAGGAGGGAATGAAAGTGAATTCCATTGCTCTTACTGCATTGGCGGAGTACACTGGTGAGTTGTATCACTTTGTTGAGCATTTCTGAATGTCTGTGAATTAAGATATTTCGTTTTTCCAAATTCTGATAATAATTTTATTTTTAGTTTTCAAAGTGCTAAATGCCTTGCAGTGGGAAATTTTAGTACTACCTCCGTTCTTAAAAAACTGAAACTTTTACTATTTACCCTCAAATTTTCTCTATTTTTTCTTCCCAAAATGCCCCAAAAAAGTAAGAGAGAGAAGATTGAGAAGAAGAGACAGCTACTACAGTGCATTTGACGCTGAGTACAAAAAGGGCGCGCGTCTGTCAGAGGGGAAAAGCGTTGTCAGAGGCATGAATTATCAGCATATTAGGCGCTTTATATATTCGATGCATCTCACACACACATGATACACCATTTTCACGTTTTAGGAGATATTGGCCGCATATTTGTAAAAAAAAAAGCACCCATACCAAATTTTTCCTTTTTTTCCACGCGTGTCAGTCTAATCTCTCTTCCTGTCTCCTATGACATGCATGCACATGTCAGCCTAATCTCTCTTTCTCTCTCCAACTTTTTGGCTGTACATGTCTCTTTCACAATTAAACAATTGTTTTTTTTTTAATTTTCAAAATTTATGTGTAATAAGAAATTATTTCTTTTCCTCCCACTTCACTACAAGACAAATGGCAAAATTGTCCTAATTCCACTCAAAATATCAAAAGTCTCAACTATTTTAGAAAAAAAAGCCCTAAAGTCTCAGTTTTTAAAGAACAGAGGTAGTATTAGTTTCCTTTTCCTAGATGAATTTATAATAGTGCGTTCCATTTTCTTCTTGTTTTGCTCAGTCTTTTGATTCAAATTTTCAGAACGTGATATACGCTCGTGCTTGAGTGGGAAATTTTAGTATTAGTTTCCTTTTCCTAGTTGAATTTGTAACAGTGCATTCCATTTTCTTCTTGTTTTGCTCAGTCTTTTGATTCAAATTTTCAGAATGTGATATACGCTCATGCTTGAACTCTCTCCAGTTTCTCAACAAGAAGAAGGAAAATCTTAATGAGGTAAGTCTTTGTTATGTTATTGAAATCTATTTATTGAGTTTGACAAATACTCCCAAATGATACAGCTAATAAAAGTGCTGCTCGCATATGTAAGATTTTGTTTTGATATCACAGTTTGGAATCCTTTCATGAGTTTGTCAAGAATGACAATTGATATGCTTTTTTCATTTCTTGCTTGTCCATTTTCGTTTTCAATTTTTTGGAGTTGAGCGGAATACTGCATCCAGCATACATAAGTAAAGAGAATAATGAAAATTATTAAAGAAATGAGTACTCCTTCCAACATCTGGTATTTCATTGGACTTTGAGCCTTAGTGTGATTTTGGAGTATGCTTAAATTCTCTAGGCAGTAGTAACTCAACTTTGACAGTAATTATTTTTCAGTACAAATATTATTCTGTTCATCATTATACGTTGCTTTGTGCTGAGAATACCATATTTTACTGTCCTCAGCTGGAGTTTGATTCTCAAGTGGTAGGGCGGAAAGACATGTCAAAAAATTTGTTTGACATTTGGAAAGAGGTGATATAAAAAGTGCATTCAACTTAAACTTCTCGATGTCAATTTATTTCAGCCATCTTTATGTGTGGGTACGCGCATCTTCTGCAGATTTTCCAAAAGAGAAAAACAAAGCGGGAGCGAAGATCTACCAAAGGTAGTATGCCAAGTGAATTTGACGTTTTGCACTCCCTTATATCTAACCGGTATGTAGAAAATTAATTGGAACATCATTTATTCTCCTGTCAGTTTAGTTCCTAGGATTTCTAGCTTACGCGCTTTTGACTGTGCAGTGGTGATTATGATGTGATTTTTGATGGGATGCATGAGAATATCTTGCAGCTTCCTTATCATGATCCGCTGATGCAAAAGACAGTAAGCCTCAAATGTGATAAACAACATTTCACCTGATTTTCATCCTAACAAGGTGGTTTGACTTGTACTATTTGCAGGTCAAGTGCTTCAATGTTCTGGGTGTTTCTGATTTAATACACCAAAATATTATGCGTACACAGCAAATGTCCCTTTATGGTAAATATGTGCAATGGCCTTTTCTTTTAAGAACTTTTAAGAAAAATACCTGATTGGTTAAAAGTACTCAGGTTTAATTTTCTCAAATCTTTTTCCTTTTTTTTTTTCTGGTTTTGTGCAGCTTATCAACCTGCTCTTGCAATTAGTGTGCACCATCTCGTTGCCCAGGTTCAAAAGCCAAATATCGAGTGGCCAAAGTCTTATCAAAAGTACTTCTAGTTCAACCCCTTTAAGCTAGGATTGATGTCAAACTGGCTGATTCACTTTTTCTGATTCCTATCTTGTGTTTGCTTGCAGATACCGAACTTCATTGATGGACAAGATGGACATGTTGAGATCTTGGCAGAACAAAATTACACCATCTATTTCAAGACATTTGTCAATTAACTCTCTTGTAGAAGATTCACTATCACCCTTATTACATATTCTGGCACCTTCTACTCTAAGACCAGTAATTTACTTTCTCATTTGTTACATCTTTCGTTAGTTGCAGTTTCCTTTCCCTCTCATTTGTTGACAATGCACACGACACAAATGGATCTATTTTCACTATTTTTCTATACATTTGGATGTTGTGTCAAAGTTCTAGAAAGAAGTGAAAAAAAAAATCAGTTTTGAGCTTTTGGTTATCAGAAGCACTTGTGTTACTAATGGTTTCTTGGGATTGAGATAACATTTATGTGAAAGGAAGAAACCTTTGTGGTTGCTTAGGGGAACGGTTACGATCTTGGTAGGTCCAATCTTTTGAATACTTTCAGTATATGAACATTGACTTGTTAGTGTGTTGGTTTGGTCAAATTCAGCCTTTAGGCTTGCCGAGGAAAGCTTGTGATATTGCTTTCACTGCCATAAATTCTGAGATGATTTCTGTGAAAAACTGGAAGCAGCGTATTCATGTAAATAGTTATTACCATGGTTACTAATTGTGTTCTTGATCCCCTTTTTCTGTCTCTATGTTCGTGTTTTTTACGCCACTCTGTTTTCTTCTGAGGACAATTTTAAAGACCACCCAAGCCTTACTTCCAAATCAGTTGGGGTTGACTATATGAGTCTGTTTCAAATATCTCTCTGATCGTGTTAATACATGCCAGAAAAAGTATAAATGGGTAAAATTGGAAATTTTTAATATCGCCTCCATGAAATTTTTTCATAGAATCCGAGTTTCTATTTTCAGGCAGCCTTGCACTTGCTATCACAAAATGACAAGGATGATCTGGCTCAGTTAGTTAGCACAATGGTGTCCTATTCTATAACATACAAGAACATAAAAGAACATGAAGCAGCCTTAGAAGCCACAGCACTTTCTTTTGATCCTCCCATCTGTGACTTCATTAAGTTTAAGGTCTGTATTGTTCTTTGATTTGTGCGATTGTTTTTTTTTTTTTGGTATCTCACATTCTTGTCTGAATCATTTTTTCTGGAAATAAACAGGGTTATAATTCTGGTCATAATGTGCTTCCCTTAGCAGTGAAGCAAGTTTTGGTTCATGAGGTGAGTACTACAGCACTCGATTGCTTCCAGATTCTTCACGAGGAACTTTACCAAGAGAGTAAAAAATCTCTGGTTAAAATGCCTCATCGATTTTTCACTTCTTTTTCGTATCACTAGTCTGGATTCATAATCTTTCTCATTCATAAACCTACTAAATCTGTTAATTTGTAGAACGGGTAATGCCTCGGTGCTTTTATTGACAGTTGAGTCAATATTATAATGTGTGGCTTACTGGACAAGCAGTAAGTTGGAAGTTTTTTCGTTCTTTATGCATTATGACCTGGACATCAGGCATGTATTGTTTGATCAGCACACCATTAGCGGACTTTGGTGTTCCACATGGATAAAATACACCCCCTTTAAGTGCAGAAACTAGAAGATTAACTTGTCAAAAAGAAGAAACTAGAAGATTAAGATAATTGATATTCATTCAATGAAATTTCCTTGAGCAGTTTTAATATTTGTTATTGGTATAGAATCCATTGAGTCATGGTAATCAAACATTAGCAATTTTAGTTGATAAGATGTTTGAGTTTGAAGCCTCTGCCTAGTAGAAACTTCCCATAATTCCAATTCAATGTATGATAAAAGCTAGAAATTTAATTCCTTAAAATTGCAATAAGAATATAAGCAAGATCTCGTTAGTCATCTAGAAAATCTAAAGACTCAAATGCTTCTACATTTTTCTTACCCCCATATTAGCACACTCATAGTTCTGCTTCTTTACATTTAAAAGGATTTCATTTTCTGCATACATGTACAGATATTTTCTGTACTCAGGATTTGATGTACTTAAATTTTGACTTCAAAGTAATCCACTTTCAGGTTGAGAAGGAAAAGATTTTGCAAGCAGGTAGGTCTTTACATTTATTAGATGGGTGCAGTAAAGAAAACTTTAACTTAGCAGATGGAAATAACAGAGAACCAAAATCTGCTAACAACAAGGCATCCTTTTGTGCTTCTAAAATTGGAAGTGGAAACAATATACTGAACCCCAAGCAACATAATCCTGGTGCCACAAAACTGCCATCCAAATTGGATGGCACAAGTGCTACATCAAATGTGAAACTAAAATCGGCGGGAAAGTCTGGCTCCACCAGCTTCTTTGATAGGTATACAAGCCTAACAAAACATCTGTTTATTTTATGCTGTCATTTCTAATGCCTGAGGTACTGAATTTTTTTTTTTTCTGAAGAATAATGTTTGTTTTACACCATGCATTTCTTATTTATCCGTCTGTCTACCATTTGAATGCTGTGATGGGATAATTAATTAATTACATTAGAACATTTGGGGAGAAAACATGCATGTTGATTTCAGACAAATGAAGCTTATATGCTGACTTTCTGCATACTCTTTTTGTTGCTTGTCTCTCTTCTGCATAATATCTGGAAGTTCTAGTGTCTGCTCACTTTCGTTCTCTATTTTGTTATTATACATGCAGTGGAATTATAATGTCTCTAACAACGGTAAATCTAATAACCTATGGTAATGAAGACGAAAAAGCATTTGTCTTTTCAATTTGAGCAGGGCACATGCTAATATAAACTTCCAATTTATCCCTTCTTATTTGCTAATGCTTTCACTGTCAAATCAGGTTTAGGAAAACGAGTGACAAAAGCAGTCAGAACACTAACACTGCTGTACAGGATACGGCCACCTTAGTAAGAGATTCGCGTCCTGTGCTTTTCAAGTTTAATGAGGTATGGTACTGTATGTTGGACTTCAATATGACATATACATGCATATTAGCATTATTATTATATTGGTAAACAATGAAAAGCATTTTAAAAAAGAAAATCACTGGACTTGTTTCTTAGTGGTTACCTCCATTAATCTCTATGGAATTTGGTTTCTGAGGTAAATTTCTCCAAGTCTGTATGACTTTAGATCTGCACAGAAATTGGATCAGTTGCAGAATGTGATGCCAACCTCTTAGCTCATTGTGTTTGCAGGGTTTTACAAACGCCGTAAAAAGGCCTGTCCGGATGCGCGAATTTCTGTTCTGATTATTTGCTTTGTTTGTAGCAATTTCAGATTTGCCATCATGCATGCTAGCATAAAAGATCAATGTATTTATATCTGTTGTTTGAATATATTATTAAATTTATATGGAATACTGAATGTTATATAGCTCGTAACATCAGGCAGTGTGAAATTGTATTCAAGTTTTAACAATATGACAGTTCTTGTGGAATCGCTAAACAGTACCTCAGTAAATTGAAACTAATAATCAACTATTGAAATGCTTTGAAGAAAGCGAAAACCAAAAGTTTATTGAATAAGAATTAACTTGTAATCCCCCGGGCGAAAGTACATGCTGCTGGTAATGTGCTTTTTTGGGAAAATATTGGGGTCTTACATGACAGATACCAGACATGATGCTTCATGTTCTACAAGAAACAATTCTACAGTGTATTTGTAATGGTATATTAGTAAAACATGATTGATGTGTAAAATACGAGTATTTAGTGTTCAGATTCTGGGAGCCCAGTCCCCAATTCTCACGCCAAAAATGGGAAAAAAAGAATTCGAAAGTAAATCTAAAAGTACCTAAATATTATCTAGGAACCATCGCTGGAAGTGGTCGTATCTGACGGGGGATCAATTGATACCCATAGCAAAGATACTGTTATGGAGATCAAGCCTGACCAAACATATACAATTGTGGGCACTCTTCCTCTCCTGCCCAACAGCCCTTTAACGAAAGGGTACATGTGAGCCAAAACCCAGAAACTGAAAAAGGATCCTCCGATGAGCTTACCCCATGCTGGTATTACACTGTATATGGTCCTTGAAATTCCAATAACCATGGCAACAAGATTAGTTATTATAATGGCTAGTGGCATTATAAATAGACTCGTCCATTTCAACAAATAAAGATCAGCATAAACATCGTCGTCGTCTTCTCCTGCAGATTTTGATGTCAATGTGAAAGAAATTTCAATACCAGCAATAACTTTTAGAAGCCCTTGTAATACAGCAGCAAAGTGAGCGCTAGTTCCTCCTATCACCCAAAACTGCTCATTTCGCCACCAATCCTCCAGCCCTATGCCAGACCATTTCACTTCAAGAAGTGAAAGGAGAGTTAGTGTTATAGTGATCACAAGTAGGTATGAAAGGAAAGCAATATTGAGAGACGAAACAATGAAGTGTCCTGATATAAGGGAAAGTGCTGGTAGAAAGCAGTATGTAACCAAGAAGAATGAAGTGAATGGGTAAATTCCAACATTCAAGTAAGCAATTCTCTGGAGAAACTTTAAACGTCTGGTTGCTAAAAATGCATTGTTTTTTGAGAAAAAGATTTCTACTGATCCAGTAGCCCATCTAAGCACTTGGTGTAAACGATCAGTAAGGTTTATAGGTGCTGTGCCACGAAAAGCATCTCTTTTTGTTATGCAGTAAACAGATCTCCACCCACGGTTGTGCATTCTGTAACCTGTTACCACATCTTCTGTGACTGACCCATAAATCCAACCCACCTTATCTCCCCACTCCGTCTTATCCTCGTACCTGTCAACCACACGAACAACATAAAAAAATACATATAAATGGTTTATTACACATATGGGTTGCGAGTTTGAAAATAAAATAGAAGAAGAAAGGGGAATTATACCAGCAGGAAATGACAGCAACAGCCTCAGCAACAGTAGGCGCATCTAATGGTGGGCGAGGGATAAGCAGAGCACCAGGAGGCCTGCCATTCTTTACAGAAACATGGTCAGCAAGGGGGCGTCCTTGGAATTCAGCAACGGAGATGGACTCATTGAACATAGCGGAATTACCAAACTTCTTTGGCAGGTCCAGGTCGGGGTGGGAATTTAAGGGCTGGGATTCGGAGTCATCATCAGATTGAGCTTGAAAATGTGGAATCTTTGCCTTCTGTTGCCCAAACATGCCAATGTACTCATTTGCTCTTGGAGGAAGGAACCCATATAATGCATATCTCCGAAACATACACCCGGTTCCTACGTACACTGGCCCTTGCAGACCATCAAGTGCTCGCATACTTCCTGTTTATATATATAAATATATATTTTTCTCATAAAAAACCTTAACATTATAAATACATAGAAATTAGAAGCAAATTAATATGAAACCATTACCATCAAAGAAGACAAAGTTATGATTAGCATATCGATCAGATGGATCAATCCCTTCAAATCTTTGAGGAAATTGAATGTAGCAAATTCGATCACCACCACGGTCCATCATAAAACACATTCCTTCCCTTAGAGCTAAAGAATTATATATATAATGATCACAATCTAAATTTAGTATAAATGGTCCATTTGACAATATAGCTGAAGCTCTAACCATAGCATTCATAGCTCCTGCCTTTTTATTATGATCATAACCAGGTCTCTTTTCTCTTGACACATATGCAAACATTGGTATTCTGATATCTATTCCAGTGAAATCCAACTTTTCCTCGTCCGGGTGACCCATCACCGGATCAGATTCCGGTACCTTACTCATAATCTGCAAGATCCCAGCATGGTCTCCCTTTTTGTGATCAGCAGCTGGTTCTAGCCATGTCCCAGGCCAATGGGTGCCATCGGCCATCCAAGTAGCCTTTTGAAACTCTATATCCTTTGGCAAAACGCCACCGTTTTTCTCCTTGGCCAGTGCCTTCTCCTTCCTTATCTCTTTCTTATTATAGGACTCGCTTCGCTTGCGTATTACTTCAGGCAGACCATTGATTCTCACCTTAAACTCATCGTATTCCCTTTTCATCCACCGCCTGTCCTTCACAAAATCAGGCCGCTTCTTGTTCTTCGTTTTATCAGTTTTCAGGTTGAAGTAACTGTCTGGATTCCTCGGTTCAATGTTGTGTTTCCGGCAAAACGGCACCCACATCTGTCGTTTAGAAACAATATTATGTCTAGTTTATGAACTTCTTTACAATATAAAAAAAAAAGGAAATGCTAAATGTTGCTAAAAACAAATCGGTAATATAAAGAAACCTCAGCGAAGCGGACGGCCTCGGCCATCGCCTCAAAGGTAAGAATAGCGCCACCGTCATCCGAAATGTAACCGGAGAGCTTCTCGACCGGATAATCAGCTGCAAGAATAGATAAAATTGTGTTGGCGGTGACAAGTGGAGGTTCCTTTTCAGGATCGGCAGTGGAGACGAAGACGTCAACGCCGGGAAGATCAGAGCGGCCGGTTGGATTAGACTGTGAAGGCTTTTCGAATTTGTCGCGAAGGGCGGATAAATCAGTTGCTCTGTTGATTGGATTAAGCTTAGGAAGAATATCGAGTAGCCATGAGAAGGCAAACCAAATTTCACAAACAATTGATATTCCCCATAGCCACATTGCTTCTCGATTAGGGTTTCGGACTCGCCATGTCAAGAAGAAAGCTAGAACTACCATTCGAATAACTATAAGTAGCCTGTTCATATAAAACTTCAGTTATCAAAATTTGATATAAGAACTTGCCTTTCTCAACTGTAGGTTTTTTATGAAGACGTGCATTTTATTAATTATGTATTACAGATATTTCTGTAAAAAATACAATTCAATGGTTGAAACGGGCGTGACGAACTCAAAAAAATATCATAAAGAAGATTACTTGGCAATGTTCAAAAAAATACCTGTAAGGGCTAAGAATTTTTGGTGGAACCGTAATCTTCCTAGTAAGAGGTTTCCATGGCTTATCCATGAAATCTTGCATGCTCAAACCCGTATTATCAGGACCATATGCATCTTCTTCTGACCAATACGCATTTCCAACACCATATGTTCCCTTTGTCTCAAATAACCACCTATTATGATCAAAATCCTGCGTTTGGCTCCTCAATAACATTGATTTATTATTTGATTTCATTATCGACATTCTACGTTCCAGTTTAGTGCTATTATTACCACCACCACCATCACCACCTCTCTGCTGCGACTCAGACCCAAAACGGCTTGTCGTATAAGAACCAGGGCCATCAGGTTTGTTATCTGAAGACGGCCCAGCTGGTTGATTATCAGGTGTAGGAGGCATCATAACAGTGTAATTGATATAATCATTTTGACCTGCATATTCATTTGACATATCTAGATCATCGTCGCGAGACAAGCTCATAATCCGACCACTGGACGTTCGACGGGCGAATTTTACAGCCTGAGGTGGTCGGCCAGCGCTTGAGGATTGAGATGCCAAGTTTTTATCTTTTTGTCTGGATGATGAGGATGCCATTTTAATGTTTTTGTTCGGAAAAAACTATGTAATCTCATGCAAACCAGAAATGGTGAACATGAGATGTAACTGTTTTTTTATTATTTATTTTTCATTTTTGTAAATTATTATATTTTTTAAAATTTACATGACAATTATGGAACCGTGTATGGCTTGTTGAAGAAAGGCCAAATTGAGTTTGCTTGGTTCAACGGTCTGAAATTTGTTTCTATTTTTAGATTTAGAACAGAGAGTTTTACTCCCTTATTTTAAGCTTCGCCTCTCTCTATACTTCCGTTTCTTAATAATAAATAAATCCTTCCCAATCTTCAAAGGTCAAAAATAAACAGAAATGATGTTTTCTCACCCTGCTGACCAACCAAAGCATTGGAAACAGAACTAGAGAATATTAGTATTCACTCCTACTTTGCTTAATCTTCTATAGCAGTATATAGATTAAGATTAAGATTAGGATATTTTAATCTTAATCAAAGGAAATTTTAGGGCAAATTCGTTATTTTTAAGAATAATAGCCATTAAAGTCATATAAAAAACACACGTAACACAGAGAGAGAGGGAAGGAAGGAGGAATTTGAAATTATGAATATCGTAAGACATTCCAAATGAATTTATGAAATAGTATTGAGCTAACCTAAATTTACCGAAATGATAGATAATTTTTTTTAGCATGTTGGACTAATCCATTATAGTGATAATAAATAATTTGCCCACTACATGGATTATCTCTAAATTTCTAATGTATGCGTGTAGAATAAAATAAAATATGTGAACTATTACGTGACTAAATATTAATATTTATAGAGTTTCATTCGATTTTAAAAATTTTTGTCCAGGGTGGAAATAAAAAAAAGAAGTAAAACAAAGTTAGGGGTTTTTTTTAAAGGAAAAAAATAAATATAGTGTTAAGTATAAACAAAATACCTTAAATAAATAAAAATAAATAATAATCAATGGTAAAAATAAAAAACACTGATAAATACATAAATAAAAACATAGATAAATAACAATCAATTATAAATATAAGATAAAAAAATGAAAAAGTTTGCCTATTTTATAATTATTTTTAAATGGTCTATATAATGACCTTTTGTATTAAAAAAAATTAATGAAATTAGTAAATTTTTTTTTTTTTGTTGAAAACTGACATAATGCGTAATCCAAAAAATATTGTATATGTAGTTTTGTGAAATACTTAAAAAAAAAATTAACAATTTTGATTCAACGGCGGGAGTAGGAGAATTGTGATACAATCCATTGCCATTCCTATCATAGTTACATAACTACCAAAATTAAAATAATAACTATAACGACCAAAATCAACAAAATAATAATAATAAAAAAAGCCCATTTAGAGCTTTTAGAACAATTATTAGAAATAATAGCTAAAAGGATCATATATTCGCTACAAGTTTACAAAGGTATATGATTAGTTTACAACAAGTTTTCGGTGAAATTCCGGGAGCCCTGCATTTTCCTAGTGATGCTCCGACACAATTCCGACGATCAAAATTTACCAGCGAGATTAAAAAAGGACTGCCTCACTGTTTTTCTGCCAACAGCAGCCCCAAAACCCGACGAAATCACATATCCGGTTTGTTTCCGTCGAGCTTCGAACCTGATTCCAAAATTTTTCGGCGACATACTGTCCTATCTTCACCCATTGGACTTTCTTTGTTTATCTTCCTCAAAGGGATTCATGTCAATCTTTCGAACTAAACTCAAAAGAAGGACGTGGATTCATTGTGAAAATATATATGCAACTCTTTCTTATTAGTTTCCGACGATTATACATATGATTTCCTGCTATTTTCGATTTGCAAAGAAATATTCCGAGCGGTTGCAAAAGTCGAGGATACAAACTGTAAACACGATGAAAACCTAAAGTCGATCGATTTCCGACCATTTTGGAGGTCAACATTCATGTTTTCTGACGATGGAGATAAGTTGCAAGCGAGGTTGCAATGGAAAAGATGGTCGGTTGCGTTGGAGAAGATGATGTATAAATCTTTCAAATTTACAATTTTTTTAAAATGGCCTAATAAATCTAAATTTTTAACCTCTGGTTTTTTCAGCTTTTAGAAAAATTTGAATGGTCAAATTTGATTTCAGTTTCAAATTTACATTCAAATTCATACATGCCCCATAGTTTCCTGCTTAGTTCTGGGCTGGGTCGTGGCCTTCTTGACCTGGCGCCTAAAAATGGGAAAAAATTTTAAAACACGAAATATTCAAACATTTGGCGCCAAAATATATGAAGCGAATTACGAAAACATCAGAAGCAAGTTATGGCAGAGGGGAAAAAAAAATGCAAAGCAATACAGAATTACAGATGAAATCGAAGCATAACCAAATTAGGGTTTTGGGTCAGCGTTCTATTCCTTCATCATTCATCTTTAGATCTTCAAATTTGTAAGTAAACGAACTCTACGCCCCTTTCTCTTTTCTTGCAATCCCTTCTCAGTGAAGCTTTGAAGATTAAACTACCAGTTTTGTTGGGTTCTTTTTGTTTACTAAATTAGTGCGAAGGATTCAAAAGATGAATCGCAAAAGAAGGGTTTAAACAAGGATTCGGGCATTTCACTCTCTGATTTCCTGGACCAGAAGCTGCAAACAAATTCTGTACTACCGAAAATAGTTAAGGTACTGTCTCCGTACTTTTTTTTTTCTTGTTGCCGAAAATATGAGAATTGGGAAGCATTTTTTTGGTTATTTACATAATTTTATTTTTAAAAAAAAAAAGGTTAATCAAACAAAATGACGGCATTATGTGGATTCTAGTGAAGCCTCTCGGTTTGCATCGCAAGCAAATTTTGATTTAGTTAATTTAATTTGATTTTATGCTGTTCAACACTAATATTCTTGCGAAAACATCATTAGTTAGATGGGATTTATCATGTTTATTTATTCATGATCGTTGTGCACCCACCTTATAATTATATTGTTTTCTGTTTGAACGCTATGAAATTGCAATTTCAATCTATCTGTATTTACTCAGGTTAATGAGAGGCTTTTAGGTGATGTTTGGTATAACATAATTTAATTTAATCTCTATTATGTTGGATGGTTTTTTCCTTGTAACAATGCAAAGAAATTCGTAGAATGTTATCACAATTGTATTGCATTAACAGCTTACCTACCATTACCTTAGTTCCTAAGAGTCCCAAATGATGGGAGAGTCTGACAATAATAGATAGTTTTCATGTTTAGTTTGATTTTTCTCATAGCTCTCTCTATCTTTTTTTTTTCTCCTTTTTTAAACTTGGTACTAAATTGATTCCAATTTAAGAATTGTGTTTTGAGATTAAGGGACTACTTCTTTACAGGGGAAGTCAAAGCCTTTTAAGTCACCTGTGGGTCCTAAAGATGATGAGGGGTCTACTAATCATTGGATTGGGACCAGAAAAGATGAGCAAGAAACGAATTCTGTTATTGATCAAGCAATTTTTCAGCAGTTCAAGCCTTGTAATACAGAGAAAGTAGATGGAACCGGTTCATATGGTGGCGGTGGTGGTGGCACTGATGGTGAAATAGGAACTTCTAGCCCATCAAGTTCATCTCATTTTGTTGAAATAGGAACTTCTAACTCACATATTGATCCAGAAACATCAAGAAAAAGGAGGAACCCCTTTGAAGGTATGTTAATTATGTTGTACTAAAAGTATAATGATTTATTAAGAAAAAGGAAGATGCTGCTTTAACAGTTCCTTGTTTCTAGAGATTAAGAAAGAAGAAAATGAGAACATTAATCTAAACAAACAAAATTAGCCAATATACTTAACTGGGGGATGATTAGTTGGCCGTAAATAAGTTGTCTTTTGTTGTGCCACTGCCAATGAAATTGTTCAAGAGAAAATATTTATACATTTGGAAATGAATTTGTTTCAGTGGGGTCTTATACATCTGGGAACAATGACAAATGTTCCTATGAAACATGCTGCAGATGCAGCATGTCCATCGTAATAATTATAGTTTTCCTTTATAATTATGTATGTTTCCTATTCAGTATAAATTGGTTGGAGGGTTAACTTTGTAGACCAGAAGAGAGTGAAATTTAAATGTTCAATTGTTGGAAGTTGGAAAATCAAACATGGTGATTCATAAATATGCTTTTAACTTGATGATTATAGCCATTATGTATCCTTGGGAACTTTTAACCAAAAGACAAACATTATCAAGCTTCTCAGATCCAGAACAATGTAAGTTCAGGCTTGATTTATATAGATTTATCATTTTCCACCCTTATAGAAGTTTTGTTTACAATCATCTGGATTCTTCATGATCTTGTTAAATCTACATAGATATGCAAAAATATGTGCTTTAGATGGAGCTGCATTTACCTTTACTAATATATAATTTTATTTTGCTAGATGGTCATGGAAAGCAGCCTATTCGGAAAAAGTCACTGGTTTTGGGAGATTCTTCAGATCCCATACAAAAACCAAGGGGAAAGAGACGCCTTAGCAACAATAAAGCAAGAGCTCTTTATAATCACTGTAAGTGCACTAATTCAATGGGATGAAGCAAACTTTATGGATTTTTTTTGTTGAAATTGTAAAAGTATGCATTTTTTTAGTTTTCTTGTGATGAGAAATTCTACTCCTTTACTTTAAATGTTTCTTTGTGGTTTCAGATGCAAATGGGTCTGGCTGGTGGGATTGTGAGATGGAAGGTGTGGACAGTGAAGAAGTAGGTCTTGGTGAAGTATGGGAAGGAGTGGGCACTACTACGCTTGGAGGAATAGAGTGGCACTAATTTAGTTATTTTATTTTATTTCTCTGAGGATGTTTTTTTTTTTTGGGGATGGTAATGAAGACTTTTTATTCAGCTTCTAAAGGAGTAAGAAAAGGAGGGCAAGAATCCCACTCTCTCCATTACAAGCAGAAGAAATTGTAGCTCTAGCAAGCTCATGAGCAAACAAATTTCCATTACGATGAACATGAACAAATCTAATAACACTTCTAATCTCGCTAACTAGAAATTTACAATCCAAAACTAGAATGACCATAACTAGATAAATCCTCATAAGAACAATCATTCAAAGCTTGAATAGCTATTAGACTGTCAGACTCAATCACCACTCATGGCCATTGCTCAACCTTCATCCAACTTAGAATCTCCCTAATACCAACCATCTCTGCTTCCCGTGAAATAGCTGTTAAAAACACATCTTTACAAGATAACACAAAATCTTTAGTATCTCACGCAACAAAACCAACCTCAACGCCTTCATCCTTATGAATGGCTATATCCACGTTGATCCTCACCCATTCATCCGCCGGTAGTGACCAAGTAACAGTTCGGCTAGCAGGTATTGTTACACGCTTCTGCACCTGATACCAACAAGAACAGAAGTTTGATGCTCGGAACCAAGTTCTTAGAACCGAACGCTGAAGATTACGCCAAACGAGATTATTCCTAGTCTCTTTGAGGATGCTATGTTCATATATATTAGTACTAGACTTAAGAGTGCTTCTTTTCAAATGGTCTTCATTAGCGCTTGATAAGCCTGTCTTATAGATACTTCTGTTATAAATTTGCTGTTCCATTTTTATCATTCAAGGTATTCATTTGCTCAAAAACCTCGATTTCTATAACGTAATGCCATCGGAAATACATGCTTATACCTACTGCAAGGCACCAAACCAATTGGACAAGAACTAAATAAGTAAACTAAATATATTTTTGACTAATTGTTGAGGAAAAAAGAGCATTGTGCCATTGCAATTATATTCTTACACTTAGTGAAATGCATCAAAGCAATATATTTTTGTCCAATTATTGAGAAAAAAGAGATTAAAACAGTTCCATATTAAAAAAAAAAAGAGTTAAAAAAAAAAGAAATAAGTAGATGAACTCTTTCTAAAGAAGGTTTATTCTCTTTCTATTAAAAATAGATTGGCCAAAAGAAAAAGGATTTGGGGAATAGATTGGCCAAAAGAAAAAGGATTTGGGGTGAGAGAGGCTCGAACTCTCGACCTCAGGATTTCTCTTAAGCTATGAGACCTACGCGCTAGCCATCTGCGCCACCACCCCAGATGCTGTGTTAATCTGAAAGTATAGTTAAATCCTTTAATTAATTTATCCAATCCAAATGTCCAACCATGTTTTTTGTGTTCGTGTAGGTAACCATACTGATAGGAGTAGAAGCTTATATGAAGCTTAGAATTTGTTGAGATCACAGATATGGAATGTCACAAAAAAAAAAAGAAAAGTACTCATATATTTTTGTGTCATATATACAGTAAGTATGATACAAAAAAGGAGAGTCGGTAGGTATTTGAGTGTTTGACATGAATTCTTTAGAATCCACATATAAAATAAAACGTTACCCACTATAAATTTAGCTAGTTCTAGCCAAGGGCCCAAATTGGGTTCACATACCGGTGGAAGTCAAATATATGGCATCAGATCAACGCAACTTCCATCCAACAACGTTACAATATTGTTTTCTTTCATTATAGACAATAATTAGAGAGAAAAAAAAAAAAAGGCTTTGTGGAAAACTAAAATATTCATCACAGTCTTACCAAGAAAAATAAATCAAGCCACTTAGATTTTTCTAACATAGATTTAGTGTTGGATTTATTGCACAAGTCAGGTACGCCCATAATGGGTGTAAAAGTCAAAGTCCATATAATAATTAATTATATTGATAATTAATTAAATTATAACATTTAATTAGTTTAAATGTTATATATAAAGACACAGGTAGAGAATATGTAACCTAATCTTAAGTTGAACGTTTACTCAACTTTCCTCCCATCTCACATCGAGAAACTCTAAATCGCTAAGCAATAAGCATTTAGGCTGTGGTTAACAAAAGTGGTTTGATTCTGTGATTACTCTCACGATCAGTATAATAATGATACGGGACTAAAAAGTTAACACTCAATCATGCTTGTGATATTGTTTTCACTATGAGATAGATACTTGATCCACTCTTAATCCATATTTTAAGTGATTTATGTGTTAAATCCTTGATTCAGAATACATACAGTTATGTGGAAATTAATTGTGGGTGTTTTCTAATTTTTTGACTAAGATTCTTGCTTTTTTAGTTAAATGTGGAATTTAATTCTGGGTGTTTTGTAATTTTTGACTAAGATTCTTGCTTTTGTCGTTAAATTTGAATTGGTTGATTAAAATGGTTCATAAAATGTCTCTCGCAACTGAGTCATATGAAAGTTTCCTCATGGCCAGGTCAAAGCATGGAATATTTAATTTCATTTTGATTATTTAAGTTAGAAAAAGGATCACCGTTGTTTGATATTTGAGAAAGTTAACTCATTCCATTTGTTTCAAACATTCAATTTCATCGGTCAGTTTTAGCGTCTGCAGTAATTGCTAATTTTAATGCATTTTCATCTCTTATCATACACACCTTTATTTTACTCAAATTCAAACACCCCTGAAAATTTATGAGTCATTAACTACTTTCATAGGATAATTTTTCCAACTTTCACTCTTTTTTTTTTTATCCAATAATAAGTATCTCATTCCTATATTACAATAAAACTAGGTAATATTTTTTATTTATACGCTTAAAATATTAATAAATAATAAACTTTAAAAATTAGATATACATTTAAGTAAAGAATATATTAGTCAATCAATAAATAAATTTTATGTTTTTAATATAATAACTATCATTTAACATCTCTACTGTTAATATAAATTGATGTAATCCACATACCATATAAAAAAAATAAAAGATTTTTTTTAAAAAAACTCTCAAATACAAATGTCCATTTAGAATGTCAGTCTTATATAGACTTCACATTGTCTAGCTTACTTTATATTTCTAGAAAATCATCTAGATAATGTTAACGGTAGATTGTAATTAGTTAGAAATTAAATTATAATTCCAAGAAAGAAAAATAAAATAAAATAGAAAGTGTTGTATTTGAGGTAAAAATTTTAAATTGGGTCTATACTCATAGATATTTATCCACATCTTTCTTTGCACTTTCTATTACTTATGACACATAAGCTAATAAAAGTATTGCATTAAATATGCTCTTAATATTTGTGAAAGTGTAAGTTATAATACTTATTATGCAATGGAGGGAGTATTAAAAAGGTGTGTCACTAATAAAAAAATTTATTTTAATTACTACATATAGTTATTATCTTTTTCCTTCTTTTTATTTTCTGCTAAAAAAAAGATTTTGCCTAATGTTCATATGTAAAAACTATTTATATTATACGCTACATATTGTTATTTTGAACCATTCCACAATTTATATAAAATTAAAATATAATCATTTCGTCCCATAATAAGTATACTTTCACAAGTATTAAAAAATAGTAATTATTATATTGAAAATATAAAAATTATTTATTAAATGATCAATATATTCATCACTTAAATATTTGTCTAATTTCTAAAATTTATTATCTATTAATATTTCAAGAGTATAAAAAGAAAATTATCATCTAATTTTGTTATAATTTTATGAATGAGACACTTTATTATGGAAATGAAGGGAGTAATTTCATTTGTGAAGTTTTAAATTTTAAATATTAAATTCAATTTAATTAGACTTGGAAACACCACTACAATTAAATAATTGCCACTTTAATTTAGTAATAAAGGAAACTAAGAAAAATGTTTAAATTTGAATTCCAAATTAATTTATTTTTACTTTGGAAAAGACACTAGACTTTGTAATAGGGGTGTGCAAAACTGGTTCGGTTCAATTAACCGAACTAAAAATCAGTTTTCGGTTCAAAATCGAATATAAAATTTATGAACCAAAAAGCAAACTGAAATTCAGTTTTTAACCGAATTTCAGTTCGGTTTCGGTTCGAATTCAGTTTTAACCAAATTTTACATGTAAAATTTAAATCGGTTTATTAAATAAACAAACCGAAAACCGAACTGAAAATTCGATTTACGCTTTTTAGGAACTGAAAACTGAACCGAAAATTCGGTTAACCGATTATTCGGTTCGATTTTAATTTTCGGTTTTGCTCACCCCTACTTTGTAATATGTAATATTATAAATATAATAATAGTTGTATAATACGGCATTTCTAATTGTAATGAATACTTGTCGCTCGAAGTGTTGGAATGTGAGGGTCGATGGTGGTTAATTTAGTTGCTTTGGATTGAAGGTTGCTCTGACCACTGGCATGCATGATTGGCTACGGCAAGACCTCAGATGGGTCGATCATGGCCCACCATCCCTATCACGACGGCCTATTCTTTGTGATGATGCCATCTGATCCAAGACCATTGACAAAACAGGTGAACATCATTTGAGTATCGAAGCCCTCGTCGATTTCAGTTCCTGTTGTAGACATGATGGTCGACAATCTACGGCGGTCTAAAATGGTGAGCATAGCCTGATTTGAAGAAGAAGAAGAAGAAGATATTACAGAGGCGTATATTTGGACAGGTGAAATTAAGGGTACTTTGACATTATAAAACTATATAAACAGGTGTTGGAAAGAAATTCTAACGAATAGATAAAGCAGTATATTTGTCTAAACTACAATGACATAACAGCTTAATAGTATGTAAATATATGAATAAAACAAAACAGTGAAATATCTCTATGGACAAATAATAACTTTTCCTTGGAAAAAATAGTAAAGACTCTAAATATGAACACCATTAAACACTCAATTAAGCACTTTAAAGTTATAAATAGCGTCTTGCTGAAAAAAAAAAAAAAAAGTTATAAACAGTTAACACCATTAGACATCCCTTCAAATTTCGGCAAGAAAAAAATCCTTTTTCACACAAGCACACATTAAAAGATTTAAAAAAAAAAAAAAACCATTAAACAAAAGATTATAGAACTAGTGGCCAAAATTATTGGGTCATGCAAAGCTATGCAGGAGTGCTACCAGATTTGACATCCGATTGCCACAAGTTTTTGCAAGAGACGCGTGTCTTTTTGGAGAGCAGATTGGGTGGATAAACTTCACAAACACAAATTGTTAGCAAAATGATTGAAGAAGAGGAGCCTCACTTTTTGTCAATTTAAAACTCTTATCATTTTTTCTTTTTTAAATTATAAATTCAAATCTCGTGGTGGGTGTCCTTTTTATTGTCTCTGAAGATTTTCAAATTGGATTTAAAAACTTCTGTGGAGACCACCAATCAACATGACATCCATCTTATAAAGGTTTTCTTCTTTTTTTTTTTTTCCTTCCATACATTTTTTAATAAAGTGTATATTATTAATTACAGTATCTTTTTTCTTTCTTTTTTTTTGGGAATATTTAAGAGTATTATTATCATCAAAGCATCACAGCGCAAAAGTAATTTTAGTTTCCTTAAGACTTCGTATTAAATATTTCATATTTTTGAAAGAAAAGAAGGATCACAGTTTAATATTTCTAGTTGGGATTGGATCATGAAAGCATTAGTATAAATATGAGCATCTGAGTTTACAATTATAATATAAATTTGAGCATCTAAATCCATAATCATTCAGAATATATAGCTGGACAAAATATTATTAATCATTAGAAAAATTCCTATAAAACATAGTACAACAATATTCATCATAAAATTTTGATGTGAGCTTCATGGGAAGAGTCTCAAGAAGAGTAATAAATTGAGCGGAGCTATAGCGTAAATGATCCAAAGTATCATCACAACGATTTACTTCACGGTACATATAATTAATTCTAACATCTCAGTCCCTCTTAATTAATTCCTTAATATCAAACACAATATTAACAAGACTAAGGGGAACTTGAGCCTGCAAATTAAGAAAATTAACGACCTGAGGGTTATCAGAATCAACTAAGAGTTTTCTAAAACCGTAATCCCAAGCCAACATTAAACCTTGGAATATGCCCCATAATTCTGCCGTTAAAATTGAGCAGGAACCCAAATTAATTTTGAAATCCAATATCCAATTGCCTGAAGCCCTCGGACTAAACCAAATATTTCATTTTTTTTTTCCGGAAAGAAATTGACATTTTCTTTTGTACAAGAATAATAATAATAATAAATTAATATTATTATAAATAAAAATAGTTATAAATTTTGTTTCCTTAATTTTTCAAATATGCTCATGATTTCTAATTCATCATTAATAAAATAAACAACTTAACAAATGTAGATTTTTGTAATTTTATTTTAACAAAATGTCAACGTATTTAAAATATTTGATAAGTCATTTTTTATTTTAGGAATATTTACAAAAATCTCTCTGAATTTTTGCATATTTTACATTTTTCTTCCTGTTTATTTTTTTTTTGCGACAAAAATCTTTTTGCATTTCAAATCTGTTAGACAATTATACCCTTATGTCTATTTTTTCTATTAAAATAACGGAAAATGACCAAATACGGGCCCTTTCAAAAATTCAAGAAGTAAGGGACCAAAATGAAATTTTAGTCTTCTTCAACCTTAGGAAAACAAAAGGGCAACGAAAATAAGAGGGAGGAAGAGAGAGAAAACTCACTGTCACTACTACCAGTACTGCCACTAGCGATCAGCCCAACCGACGTGCCTTTCACCTGCCGGAAGCCCTCTCCACGGCGAGTCTGGAGATGTTGGCACAATGGCGAGACTCCAAGGGAGCTCAACATACGAGTGACGGGAAGAACAATGATACTATTCATGCTACTGTTTACCGACAGCTTTCGATACATTTTTCGGCGTATCTGGTGGTCAAAAGTTAAAGCTAGCACTACCGGTCGACTCCCCTCGTCACCAGCTTTCATATGGTGATAAGGTTACCGCCACTCTATGGTAGAATTGGAGATACTGACGGGTCAGGCCTGGACCCATTCGAATCGCAGAAAATTTCAGATGCTTTTTTTGACTTTTTCCGGCCATTTTCCGTCTAGTTTTAAGGGTATATTCCGAATCTTCTTATTGTAAGCTTCATTTTAATGTAAATTTTTATCAATTTAATCGCCGAAATTTGGTCTTCGGTTTTGAAAGTTGAGTTTTTCAGCCACGGTCTATTTGGATTTTATGATTTTATGGCCAAACGGTCAGGATT
>CATIWJ010004880.1:0-26189 GCA_949640765.1 Croton laevigatus | reverse complement strand
TTTGTGATATTTAAATATTGCTTAATATTGTTTAAAAATTATGCATGTGCATTTAAATTATTTATGCTTTATATTAGTTAAAGTATCCACTGAGCGTAATAGCTCAGCAAGTTTGGTTAATCCTGAACTTGTAGGTCTCCGGAAGATGTGAAAGATACAGGAACTGATAAATAGCAAATGGGCCCGAAGAACTTAGTCTGGCATATACTGTGAAGAGGAAGTCAGCACATGCAAAGTTAGGGTAGATAGAAAAAAAAAATACCTTATTATTGTAATTTAAGTAGACAGAATATGAATTATGTAATGTGACACTTCTTAGTTCGGCTGCAAATGGTCGGGGTAAGGGGTGTTACAGGTATTGTTAGATATGGCTCATATATTTAACATAAAGGACAGATCCCGAAAGTGGGTTGGGGGTGCGGGGGCGATACGGTACAGGGCTGATTTTGTAACTATACCCGACAGTATTACTATATATATATACGTTGTATGTGTAACCGAATTTATGCTTAATAAGAAAATCTAGCCGCTCTGCTCCTGAGGACGTAGGCACATTGCTGAACCTCGTAAATCTTTGTGTTCTTTTCTTTGTTTGCTTGTTTAATTTCGTTCTTTATAGTTATGTTTTCTCAACAGGTATTAACACATGTGGTTTGATGGATAATACCAAGCGTGTCAAGATAAGTCTTCATCTCTATGTCTTTATATTCTCCATCATTGTCACTGTGAAGAACTTGAATTTGTGCATTATACTGAGTCTTTATCATTCTGCAAAACTTTTGAAACAACATGTTCACCTCATTTTTTGATTTGAATAGCCATAACCATGTCATTCTGGTACAATCATCAATAAATGTAACCACCGAGATCCACCTAAAGTATAAATGTCAGATGCCCCCAGACATCAGAGTGAATTATCATAAAAGGAGGTGGACTTTTATTCAATATGGATGGGAATGAGGTTCTATGACTTTTTCTAATTCACATAAATCACAATACTACAGAAATCAACATTCTTAAATAAACTAGGAAATAGTCTCTTCAATATACAAAAGATGCATGTCCAAATCTTTGATGTTGTAACCATATTTCTTGATCTCTTTCCACACCACGACCATTTACTGCTAAGGTTCGACTTAGTTTGTTTGAAACTTCTGCCCTCAAGTCTAGGTATTATAAATTCCCTTGCTTAGTACCATAACCAATCGTCTTTTTGGTTTGAATGTCCTTAAAAATACAAATGTTAGGCCAAAAAACTACAATATAGGACAATATTATTGTAATTTGGGAAATAGATAAAAGGTTATATCCAAAGGAAGGAACCACAAGAACTGAATCTAAATCCAATGAATCAGTAAATTTCAGTTGTCCTTCACTAACAATAGGAACTTCATCACCATTAGCAGTTGGGACAAATTTTTGCGACGATGGTTTTACATTAGTAATCTGTTTAGAATCAAATGTCATATGATTTGTTGCTCTAGAATCAATTATCCATGTGTTATTACTATCAAGTGCAGAAACAAAAAAAAAAAAAGAGACTTACCATATTACCTGTTGTAGCCATCATTGCTGATGTTGTTTCATCATCTTTGGGTTTTTTTTTTCCAGGAATTGCAGCATTTGTTTTCTTCAAGTTTTTCTTCTTAGATGCTTTATTGTCATCCCACCATTCTGGATACCATGTCACTTCATAACAACGTTCCCTTGTATGTCCAATTTCATTGCAATGAGTGCATTTGTAGGAAGATTTATCAATACAGCCAGCCCTTGGCTGATTCCTAGCAACCATTGCTAATGTCTCAGAATGTTCGAGTTCTCCTCTGAATGTAACTCGACAATTATCCTCACGCTGTACTTGAGCATAGCATTCTTCTAGTGTTGGAATTAAATCTTTTCGCAGAATATCACCATGAACTTGTTCAAAAGAATCGTTAAGGCCAGCAAGAAAAATATGTACTCTCAATCTTTCAAGAGATTTTCTATATGCTTCAACATCTTTAGGATCTTTCATAACAATTTTGTCTCAATGATCCAACTCTTGGAATATTTCAAGGAGTTCACCATAATATTCTGAAAGTGATTCGCTATTTTGTTTAGCTCCAAAAGCTTTTTCATTCAAGGGAAAAATTTGCAGCTCATCACTTCCATCATAAAAGGCTTTTGATAGTGCTGTCCAAATAGCATACATAGTGGGTAAATGTACGCAGCGTTTCATGATTTCTGATGTCATTGACATTAGCAACCACCACTTAACTTTCTGATTTTCTACATACAAACTCTCATAGCCTTCTTCTGATTAATTTAATGGTGTTGGCTTTCCAATTATGTAAGAAAGTTTCTCTGTTTCAGTTATGTGCATCTACATTAATTGTGACCAAATGTCATAGTTTGATTCAATAAGAATAATGCATGCATTAAATACTCCTTCATACTGGACTACAATAGGAACATAATTGTTCTTTGATGATTCAATTCTATCATCCATTATTAATACAGATGTAGAAACACAATTTGATCAAGAGCCTTTAACCAAGCTCTGATACTAAGTGGAAATACATAGAAAAGAGAAAAATCTCAACGTGAATTTGGTTTTCATTAATGATAAAAAACTAAATTACAATAGAGATATTTATATGTTCCAGAGAAAATGTGAACCCTCTATAAAAACAGAAACAAACAACTAATTTATGCTATAAGTCAAGGATATAATTGACTCTAAGTAGGGAACATAATACTCACAATCTGTACAAAAATATTTTGTTTCAACATAAAATATATTTATAAATATGCTTCTTCTTTTTTTACAAAGGATATGCATATTAATTTGTATATAAAAAATATCTATTAAATACTTATAATATTATTGGACTGATTTATATTAGCAAATATAATTAATAACATAAATTTTAATGCATAGTTTAAATAAAAAAATTATATCAAAAAATAGAGAAATTTTAATAAATAGTATATATATATATATATATTGTGGATAAAAAATACGTGTAAGTAATAAATATGTTTATTTATTTATATTATATTGATAAATACAGAACATAAAATTACTGCCAAAAAAATTAATATTACTACATAGTACTCATCAATAATAAATTAAATCAACATAATGCATGAATAGGTTAAACTCTGTTTGTTTTTATTTTTAGAAAAAAGCTATACAGAAAGGACTGCCATTGATTATGATTTAAGAGAAGAAAAATGAGAACCCAATTTAAATAAATTAAACATAAACATTTGTTTGTTTTATCAAGTTGACAGCTAAGTTACAATTGGCCTATGTTAAACTTCTAACATAATGTGATAAAATTAAGAATAAAAACAAACGACATAAGTAAACTCCAAACGAACAATGCCCATTTAACTTAGGCAACTTGGTTCTTTTGGCTCTTTATTTTAATAAACAACCCATTCTTAATTAAGAAGTGCCAAACTATTTGGAAGTTATTTAAAAAACAAGCTATGTGGGGGTAGTAGTAGTGAAAAGATGTATATATAAAAAAGTGTATTTTTTTTTTATTAATAGAGAGGTTGGTGGAGTGGTAGGGACAAGCAACATGGCAGCAAGAGACTTGAGTTTGAATCGCTATAATTGCAGGAAAAATACCCCTTCCCTTGGGTGCTTGTGTGTGATGTCTATATTAAAAAAAAAAGAAAGAGAGAGAGAGGTTGAATTGATAGAATAAATATATTATGGATTAACCAAAATGGTTGATCCATTTTAGTACATTACTTTATATGTGTAGTCCTCCTCTTAAAAATATGCACCAAATTAGCGACAAAGCATGATTCGGAGAAATTGAATTCGTAACATTCACTTTATTTAAGGCAAGAAGACCAACCGAATAAATTAATGTCCAGTTGAATATATATAAAAAAAAAGAAGAAGTTAATTTCATATCTAAAAGTAAACAACTAATTCAGTCTAAAGAAGTAGTAGTAGTATTAGGGTGATGTTTAAGCTCACATGCTTAACTTCTTTTATTTTGGAGCAATTATTGATCTGGGTCGAGTAGAATCCTATCGAATTCTTAGGCCAATAACATTTTTTAGTCCCTAAAGTATGATTGATTGTGACTTTCAGTCCCTAAAGTATTTTAAAACGTTACCGTCGCACCCTCCGTACACAGCCAAACGGCGATTGAATTATAAACTAACGGTGGGCGCGTGGCTTGAGGAAATTACTAACCTGCTTAAGGGGAACTCACGAAATGCTACCGTTTTGGCGAGTAGAAAACATAAAAAGCTTATGAACCACGATTTACAGAGCTGAATCCCTAAGTTCCCAAATTTTTTCGCTTTTCCCTGAACTGCCTACTTCATTTCTCCTGCGATTTGTTTGTTTCCTAGATTGAGATAATAAAATTTTGTGGTGGCCCCTTCGATGGAGTTCGTCAAGTTTTAAGGTGCCGCTTTCATTGTTGAAGATTACTGGCAGTGGTCTCGAAGATAGTGAGGTTAGATTTATATTCATATATATTTTTTTTTTCATTGTCAAATGGAAAGTGGGGTTCAAATTGCCTTTCGTTCGTTGTTGACTTTTAATGAGTGAAATGGAGGGGCTTTAGTTATTGTTGATTGCTTAAATTGGAGGTATTAGAATGTTCTGTTAAAAAACGTTGGTTTAGGGTTTTTTAGTCTGTACAAAAGTGTAAGCCCATGATGAACGATATTTTGAAAGTATGTGATGCTGTAATATGTAACTTTGTAGCTTTGTTTGATTGCGGAAATTGATTAAATTTTAATTTTTTTTTAGAATTTATTATTATGTTGGGTTGTTAAATTGAACGAAAATCTGAATGCTTATTGGCCGTGAACTGTGTAAATAATGGATAATATTTTAACTTATATCTTAGACGTTATGATTAAATTACTGAGAGAAGGTATTGTTCTTTGCATATTTTTTAAAGAATTGAAGGTTATATAAAGGCTGATTCTATTTAATATCCAAACAAACAATGCTCCAATTCGTAAGGATGGCTGATTCGAGCTATTTGAAGAAGAAAGTGGTGCTATTGTGCAAATGTATGAAGGAAACCATTATGGTGCAGTCAAGGGATCCTAAGAATGAAGGGAGAATATTCCACAAATGTCCTGAAGTTGAAGTAAGTTTGAGATTATGAGTGGTTTTTTATTATTTGAATTATAAGTTGCATTTTAACGTCCTAATTGTCGTTAACATTAAATGAAGGGAACCTATTGTGATTTCTTTTGTTGGCACGATGAGGTTAAAAATGAGAAGAACTAGTATGTCTTGGCTGAGAGCAGTGGTTCAACAGATATGCCAAAGCCTAATGAAACAGATGAGTTCTTCTGGTTGAAGGAAGACTTGAAGTTTGTGAAGCGAAAAATTGATGTTGAAATTACAACATCATTGGCCCTGATTAGTAATGATATGTCAATCATTAATGAAGAACGATTGGTCGCTGTTGAAGAAGGTATTACAGAGCTAAAAATTGCTATCAATGAGCTTAAAACTTCAGCAGAGAAAGATGTCAATGCCTTTAATTATGGGAGTGTCCTGTTAGGAGTTGCTTTGGGTTTTGCGCTAGGGTGTATAATTTGTAAATAGTTTGAAATGCAGGTTTGTTTTAACTGCAATTTTCCCTAGCTGGCTTGTATTTGTGTTTTCACTTATCAAACTTAAACTTATTTTGGCGAATATTTTGGCTACTATTACTATTGGTTTATGTGGTGATTATTGGGTCTCGGACTCTTGTTTTGTTTAACTTTTAATGAAGAACTAGATCCAGATGAATATATTTTGTTCACACTTTTCAATTCGGCAAGACATCTTCTATAAAATCTATAATATCAACCTTTAACAAAACCTGTAAATTAATCGAAATATGCACCAAAATAGGCAAAACAGCCAAATGCATACACCAACAAAATAAGATGTTACTTGTCAACATATTAACCAAAATAACAAGATCTTTCTGTGCCTACATTTTTTGGCTACACATTTACACAAAAAAGCATGTTTGTAATAACAAAACAGCAAGCTGACAAGGCTGAATCTCAACTTTGTTGCTGGTCATCTATTCATATCTTGCCTTTATTGTTTCTGCTTCTCTTACAGTTCTGAAACAGTAACAACCTTCTTCCCTTGCCATCTCTTTGGACCACGGGTCAATCCTAGAGATGCTTCAGCTTGAGATGGCTGCATAATTTTAAAGATACAGATCCATTAATAGCAGTAGATTTACCCTTTACTTTCTCCAACAAAATGGTCAAACACAACACAACATGTGGTAAAAGACAATTTCACGCTGAAACCCTTTACAGCAGCAAATAATATCATTAATAACAAGTTGACAGATTTCTATTAACATGAATTTAAAGCAAAATTTCAGTCTCAAAGACAGTCGCGACAGATGTTATCCCAATAAAAGCAGCCAAAAATACCAAAACAGCAGCCCAATAATTGCACAATACTAAATATAAAGCTTATTTACAAACTCAAATCATTTGCAGATAATTATTCACAACATCAAGCAACCAACATACATATGAAGCGTAATCAGCTTAAAATGTCAATTCATAATAAAAGATTAAGGGTATTACCATGTATCTAATATTGCTTGCAGAAGGTTGGTTTGGAAGTGGCTGGGACTGAGAAAAACTTGAGGCTGGTCTTCTTTGTTTTTTACTCCCTGGTCCATGTTGCAAGGGTTGACTTGCACTTATCCTTGATGCAGCAGTTGCCTCACTTTCAACTTTACGAACTCTAGGATCAATTGATAATGTTGCTGTATTTTGAGCAGAATTGCTTTTTGGCTTGCAAGCCCATGATTTTCTCCTTGGGTTTAGCTTCGGAGGTCGAGAACTTTGTCCAAAACTACCCTGAAAACAAGATTTAAAGTTGAAATGAAGTACATTAAACATATAATAATCAAAGTCTAGACAACAATATTGTACTAACCTCGACATTGGTTTCAGGTGCAGATTGGGGTACATTTTTGGGGCAATTTCTTTTGTTATGAGTAGGGCTCTTGCAAATTGAACAATGCATGACTGAACCAACTTTAGAGAATTTTGTATTTCCCCTTTTTCCCTCCTCAATTCCTCTTCTTCTAGCTGTCTGCCTCTTTCCTCTTTTCTTCTCAATTTCAGGAGCTTCAATTCGTTCATGACTTTGTGTGGGCCAACTTTCCATTCCTATTACTGGTTGCAATGAGAACTGATAAGCTTATAAATATGTATCTTTGTCATAGCATGGATCGATGAAGGTCTCAGGTACCCAGTTCTGGCTATAAATTGCACATATTGCATGCTCGCACGGAACACCAGTGAGGTCCCATGCTCTACAAGAACAACTCCTCCCCAATAGCTTCACAACATGCCAATTGGCTGTGTTGAACAAATGTGTGACTTCGTACCCATCATCCCCATTCCATTCCATATGCCAATTGTACGACAATTCCTTGTTCTTCTCAAGCTTTTGCATGACTCTTGGACTAAAATCATTTATCCATGTTGTAACTGACCTCCTTTTCTGTTCAATCCGTCGCATCACACTTATCCGTATCTGTTCGAGCATAGTGACAATGCTTTTACCTTTTTCTTCCAAAATCCAACCGTTGAATGTTTCAGCGAGGTTGTTGTCAACAATATCACACTTGAAGTCAATGCTCTGGAAGGCTTTCGTCCAACATTCAATGGGGTAATGAAGAGCATCATCCTTAATTCCATCTCCTAACTTCCCCGATTCCACCAAATTGGCTACCAACTGTGCTTTATAAGTTCTCTTTGCACACGCCCAAAAAGCCTTCTTCCTCTCTTGTCCCCTCCACTTCTTCACCCAGTTGGCGTACACATGCCTAGCGCACATCCTATGCTCTACGTTAGGCATCAAGTTTGAAAGTGCACTAAGTAGTCCCTACAAAACAAACATAACACACAATATAAGTTATATTGCTTTATATTGGAAAATTGGTCAGTCATAACAAAGAAAGTTGTAATAGGATGTGTAAGCATACCTTTTGCATGTCAGATATGATGCAAAATCCAGTTCCATCTCCAAGCTCTAAGTCATGCTGCAAACATCTGAAGAACCAGCTCCAATTTTCACCGTTCTTGATTTGACAAACTCCCCATGCAATTGGGAACATTTGATTATTCCCATCCCTCTCTATTACACACAATAACTGCCCCTTACATAAACCCTTAAGGAAGCAACCATCAACCCCAATGACTCTCCTACACCCAGCCTTCCACCCTCTCTTAAGTGCATCAAAGCAGACATAGAACCTGACAAATTGGTTCTTCCCACTATCATCCTTAAAAGACTTTATGAAACAACTAGAACCAAGATTAGACTTGTTAATTATGTCCACATACGCATTAAGCATGCCATATTCTTTTTTGTAGTCCCCAATGATTGCTTTCATTATTCGGATCCTTGTTTTTCTACAAACAGACATGGACACATTTAATTTATAATCTGCCTTAAGATGTAATTTGATCCCTTTGATAGTGATGTTAGGTTGTTGTGACACCCTACTTTTCAGGAGTTCTGACAAAAATTTACTTCTAGCAAATAAAGTATTGCTAACTGTGTAACAGCTATGATGTGGGTTATATGTCACTAGCTTAAGGGTGTTGTCCTTCGGATTTGGATTACTGGCATAAAACAACCAAGGACAGTTCTTTCCACACTTAACTCTAATGCTTTTTTGTTCATTTTTTTCATAATGAACTCCCACCTTCTTTACCACAGCATATTTAGTGATAGCAGTTCTGACAACAGCGGCATTGTCAAATTTCATCCCAATACAAAACTGAGGCACTTGTGAAGTAGGATCATATTGAGGCCCATCATCATGCCTCCTCAATGCATCCCCCTCTACCTCCTCGTCAGATCCACTGTAATAACTCCCCATCTCATCACTATCATAGTAATCGGACACTTTACCCTCATCGTCATCTTCAGAAGATGAATCACCATATAGTTCATCATTTTCTTCAACCCTAACAGGACCGCTATCATCCCCTTCTACTTGTTCATTTTTATTGTCTACATTATTAGTTTTTTTTCTTAATGACTCTCTGACATTAGACCTAGCTTCTATTAATTCTTCATCCTCATCATCTGTTAATTGCATATCATCAGCGGGAGGAAAGACAAGGTCATTAAGGTCAATAAACTCATTTTCATCATATGCCATTTCAGCGGGAGTATTATCCTCACCATATTCAATTAACAAAGGTTGTAGAACGTACAACCTAACATTGTCTACCGTTCTTTGCACTAGGCTCACCATAGGAACAACCCTAGGTGGATCATTTAAGAACTCAACAAACAGGGTAGGGTCAAATGGAATTGGAGCAATCAAATTAGGACTAATAAACCCCACACTATCAATGTAAAATGCGAATTCCTCTCCAATCCTAGCTGACCTTCTAACACAACCCAAACACAAATCGTTATATATTAAGGAAAAAGTGCCATTCACTTTGTCCTTAAGATATAACCCATATATCTTGCTATACCCAATCTGCTTACAAAATGACATTAGAGCTTGGTAAGACAACTTGTCTGTTTCGTAATAATCACTAACAACTACTTCACTCCCCTCGTAATAATCAAATTCAGGTTTCCAAGCAAATCTACCCCCATGAATGTAATTCAACACAATAGTGATATCACTCATGTTTAAAACTGCACAAAACACATAACAAAAGAATTAAACGTATTACATTACACAAATAAATTTGATGATAATATTATAATTATATTATTTTTCAATGCAATATATTGAATCATTAATCTAGGTGTGTATGCATTGGCAATTATATTCCAAAACAAATAAATCCAATATTTATACCAAACTGTTATTTTATCAAACTTATGATGCAGCAAATAAATATATTAAGAAAAGATTTGTTGGATAGTGTCTAAGTGTTTGGCCGTAAAATATATGAACCCTTCTACAAGCAAAAATATGAAATTCCAATTGTAAAATCCCATTCCAATGTGAATGGTTAGTTGAATTCCATGAAGAAACATTCTTGGCAATAATAATTAAAATCATCTTCTTCATAATCTGCAGTTTCATCTCAATATTCCATAAGTTCGCCAATTGAACTATTTACATATTCAGAACGTAATTCTGAAGAAAAAAGACTATCTAAATATATAAAATCTGCAAAATGTGTTCGGAGATTGTGTTGCAAAAAGTGTTGCAGTTAAAATGGTGTAAACCCTAAAAAATCCTAAAATAGCCGAACCCACATGTGTCCCACAGAACAATCATATTACCCCGACATTAACCCTAAACCCACTCAATTTCATGCATTAAAAGACAAGATTGGAAAGCCAACTCAGTCAAAATAACTTCCATAACTTGCATTTGTTTATTGAAGAAGGGTGAATAAAAAACTTACCTCTCACTATCTTCGGGACCACTCCCACCAATGATCAACAATGACAGCCCTTTATTGGACCGACGACATTTAGGGACCACTACCAGCAACTCAAGATTCTCTTTGTCTCAACCAGCCGAAACAACGAAAATGCTGGGATCTTTGAACGAAATTGGGGTACACACTCCAGATTTTCGAATTAAATTGGGCAACAAATCTCGATTATCCGGTCGCTTTCTCCGGCCAGTGAACTACACATCGCAGGCGAGGGGAACCCGATGCATTTTGGAAATTAGGGATTTTACAAATTAGGGATTTCGGGCGTTAGATTGTGTTTTCAAGGGCTACGCATTTTCCATTTTCTAAAACGGTGAAAACGGTGATGTTTCCCCTTAAGCAGGTTAGTAATTTCCTCAAGCCACGCGCCCACCGTTAGTTTATAATTCGATCGCCGTTTGGCTGTGTACGGAGGGTGCGACGGTAACGTTTTAAAATACTTTAGGGACTGAAAGACACAATTTTTTACATTAGGGACTGAAAGTCACAATCAATCATACTTCAGGGACTAAAAAATGTTATTGGCCGAATTCTTATATAACTAGCTTCTCCCTAGGAAGATGTATAAACTTGGCTCGGATCCCGTTCATGGACCTATCTTCTTTTGTCTTAAGGCGATTTTTATGGTCTAATTTGTTTTAAAAAACTTGAGACTTTTATTTGAAATCTTATTTTCAAATTGTTGAGACTTTTGGTATTTTTAGGTGTATTTGGACGATTTTGCTCTTTGTCTTTTAGTTGAAGAGATTTATCTTTTAGTGGAAGAGGTTTGTATTTTAGTATGGAAGACCATATCATGTCTTCCCATATTTGTTTCTCCCTCTTCCGTTTAGGGCCGACATTCTTTACTTTTTGGAGGCATTATGGAAAGAAGATTTGCGATAAATAGTGACAGTGAATAAAAGAAAGTCTCAATTTTTTTAAAATGGAAGTAGTATGTATTTCTAAAATGATTTAGTGGAACATATTTGTTAAAACAAATTATATGTTCTGAGCTCAATCTCTGGAACATACTTTTAATACTATTTTTGGAACTCTGTGCAAGTATTCTGCTTGCATAGACTAATCTACCGACCTGACATTCACCAATGGACAGCTCATTCGGAATTTTTATTCTAACCTATATGCATGTCAAGTCAATTCGGATAAATTTATTAGTTTCTTATTGCTTAGTATATTTTTATGTTTTTGCTATCGCATCCGTAGGAAGGCTACCTTTTTTTTTAGCTTTGATATGAGTTTTATTATGCTCCTTTTTGTATTTGTGTTGATATTTAATGGAATTTTTGGGTAAAAAAATTAAAAGTAAAAAAATATTTAAAATTTTATATTTATAGAAAAATGTCATTTTTATTGAAAGTTCAAGAAATTAAAAGGAAAAGTAAAAAAGGTATCACATGGAATCTCCCTTCTTTCTCAACGCCTGTCTGACAAAACACCCGTTATATTTTCTTTTGCGAATATATTCTTCCTAAATTACTATTTTACCCTTTCCATTTTAACACCATAACAGACCGAATTAACTGAGGCTATTTTAGGAATCACATTTATTTCTCAACATTATTTACAAAAATATAAATTTGCCGTTCGTATTTATATTTATTTATACTTCCGTAAAATAAATAAATAATTATTATTAATTCATAATAAGGGGAGAGTCTGAAAAGTAAAAATCCCTTGTTTCTCTTTTGTGTCTCTGAAAGCAAAGAAGAATGGAATCCTAAGATGGGAAAAGCATAATCTCCGCAACAAACAGATCTTCCATGAAAGATACCTTCGTAAAGATTGCGTTTTCTGTCCGTACACTCCGAAGTACGATACACCTACAAAAGCATTGTTTTACTTCTCCTTCTTCCTCTCTCTGTCTCTCTCCTTCTTGTTGTTGTTTCTAGACAGGGAGAAAAGAAAGAAAAACTGCGAGAAGAGACACAGACAAGATAAAACACAGAGCTCAGAGAGATGTTGGAAATTAGAGAAAGGTCTTGTTGCTTTCCACGAGAAGTGGTCGGCGTCAATGTGGGTCTTGCTCTTGTCGATGGCATTATTGCGATTCTCGCATTTTCTCAGGTTTTTATTTATTTTTCCTATTTCAGAATCTCTTCTTCTGCTGCTGGCAATGGCTTTGTTTTTGAATTGTTTTGATTGGGCTCTTGAATTTTAGGATCATGGGTAATTCTGATGAAGATGGCAAATGTAGGTTATTAGGGTGTGTTTGAAGAGGAGAATTTGACTGTTGAATTGAGTTTTCTGGAGTATTTTGGATTCACTGGAGTTTTCTGCAATGCTTTTTATCATTACATGGAAGTGAATTTTGCCATCTTGATTATGGGGTTGTAGTGTTGAGTGATATATGAGGGATGTTGTGATTTGTTTAACATTTGCTTGATCTCCCATTACTCAGTGGTACATTTTTCGTTTATGAATTTAATCAAGAATAAGATGTTCTAACTGAAAATTGTAAGCACTAATGTTGTTGTATTGATTGCTAATTAGATCAATTGCCATTGTTATGTATATGGTCAGTGGGAGCTTTAACTGTTGAGTTTTTTTTTGGAATTCCTGCCATGCTAAGGAACTTAGTAGCATACAAGGGACAGCCCTAGCGTATATCTTGGTGGAATTAGATTCATATCTTCTGCACTCTCCACTCTTTAATGAATGTAGGAAGGGAAAAATTGCCTAACAAAGTTTGAAATTTACATAAGCAACCATTTGGATTTGTCATTACATCATCAACTACTCTTCAACCAAGAACTAGAAAGTAAAATCCTCCTGGGCCATTGTTGCCCACTATTTATTAATCAAATAATGGATGGACTATTTGTTCTGTTGGTTGCCTTTTGATGAAAAGCAGTAGTACAGGACCCATAATATATTAATATGTGGGTATTTTTTAATGGTGGGATAAGAGTTAGCTATTATATGTGAATCTTGAAAGAGAAGAAAAACTTCAATCTTTAGGTTGGTTTATCATGCCATCTTAGCTTATCTATATATAAGTTTATCTTTCTTCATTGAGTTGATTTTGATATTGATGATATATCTTAAACAGTTGAACCTACATTTGCTTATCCTTGATAACTGCATTTTGTGCTTGAAAAGATTAAATTTGTTGCTACTAACTGTAAGTTGGCTTGTTAGTATCCTAAGCAAACATAGGGTCACTGTATATTGAGAAACTTGATGGAAATGTTTTGACCAGGCTGCGATTTTTACTTTGTTTAGTTCAGTCAAGCCAACTATGCCCATGGTAGATTGAGTGGGAAATGCCATGCGTTAATATGTTAATTTTAAGTCCAAGGTTGAGATGTGATTTTTGAATCACTTTCATGTCATGATACACATGAAATTTTCCAAGTCCTGTTAAGTGCTAACACATGAGCTAAATTGCTCAAAGAATGAAATGGGAAATGTGATTATATGCTTTTGGAAGGTGGTATTTGTAGTGTTCTTTTAATTGAAATGGGTATTAATCACTGTTACCATATTTTCCAGCTAATAAGGATTCACTCGAGGAACTCAAGACTTGGGTGGACTCGACAGAAAGTAAGCAATCGTCACTTATCTTTCTAATCCAATTTTAGACTTATTTGCTATTTGAGCTTAAACTAATTGATTGGCTAGCTAGATTAGCCCACTTTTGTCAGACTTGCTGATTGAATTGGGAACTTGTGCCTTGATCCATTTTGACTGAGTCGTTTAACAACTTATGGCAGTCACTTGGTGAATTCAGTTGAATTGATTGTAAAACCAGTTCTGTTAATGTTTATGCTAATGAAATTATACAAAAGAAATTGTTTATCTACACTGCCAGCAGTTGTGGACACAGACTGAATGGTATATTGTGTCATTCCACAACTAATTCACGTACATGTGGTTTCCTAATTATGGAACTGTCTTGTGAATGAATTGCTTTGAAATTTGTTGATTATATATCAGTCTTTGTTCAAGCAGTAAAAAAAAGGAAGCAGAGCACTGCAGTTGATACTTTTGGTCTATTGCCCATTATTTCCTGTGAAACTTTGATAAATAATTTTTATTCAATTGAGGAAATAGTGGCTAAACTGCACAGAGGAAGAATGTGGACAATTTATTATCTCAGAAATTTATGCTGCATGCGTTTGATTGTGGTATATTTCCCTTGTATTTTCCATTTCGGTATTGATGCAATGATCTTGATGATTTTGTCAAATTTCAGGTGTTTCATCTTTTGATCGGCTCATCTAATACTTGTAAGTACAACTATTTTCACCTGTTACTTATAGCAAGCTTGCTTTTATTCTGTAACTGGTCAATATTTTTCTTATTTACGTGCTGATTAACATGTATGTAATGACAAGTAAGAAGAAAAGTTGGAATATCTAGTTTAATAGGATATGAATGGGTTTTAATTCTTTGTTAATCAATTGATTTTCGTGGTCAGAGTCAATTGTTGCTGGCTTCTTAGAGTTGCCATGCATAGAGATAGGATTTGTTTAAATGGATTGATTATTGAAGAGTGAAGACTGAATTAAGAATAGTGTTTGCGTATTGGGAGGCATGAAGATCTGATGATTCTATAATTTTTGTAGAATTATAGGAGATATGGCCATGGGCTGGTGATTGTGAGATTAGAAAGTGCAAATTAAGTTCAGCAAGATTATAGTTATTCAAGGGAAGTATTGGTTTTATTTTATATTGTACGATAAAATTATGAGGTTGATGATACATGAATTACGTAGGAATGTTAACTCACTTTCCATTGTTCTTGTGTATTTATAATTGGCATTGTCCTACAAATGGTAATGCCATATACTAAAAATGCATAGTTGATAAAAATTTAAAATTTCTGATATTTTCATATAGAATTATCTCTGTTTCAAAATTAACAATTTGATTATGGTTTTTGCAGGTTACTTTATCTTTTTCCTCATTGCAATTATTGCTATTTGTAAGAAGTGGCTATGCTGGTCACATTCTTGTGGCTTCATCTTTATGGGTATGCCTTTCTTTTGAAATAGTACCAGGATTCTGACATTCCTAGTTTAGTTAATGTATTTGAATTTCTGTGAATTCTGTTTTTTCAGCCTTACCAAAAATTCTGTCTTTTGCGGCATTTCTTCTACTTTTATCCTTCTGGTATGTTTTCTTCTTTTCTATTAATTTTGTTTCATATATCTGAGAGAATGAATAAAACTGTAGAAGTCCAAACAAAATTCTACTGTATACAGATGTTCCTTTGTGCTGTAGGTGCAATCCATTCTGATGGTTTAAGAATTGTATGTCTTTGTTTAGATATTTTTGCACTAAATTCGTGATTGAAATGCCTAGGCTACTGAATAGATAATTTATGGTGAAGAAATTATCTTTAATTGAAGTTGTTTTGAAGAACTAGTTGAAATGAGGCTTTTTTCTTTGCAGAAACAATATATATAATTAATTTTTTGTTCGAAGCTCCTAATTCTCTGTTGAAGCTGCATAAATAGTTAATTGAGCTTCATGGTGTTGGTTTTTTAATTTTTATGTATTTAAAGGAACTTAGTGCTTTATCTTTTGTCCTCCTCACATCTTTTCAACTGGTTTGAGTCCTAATATTAAATAGTGATCAGAAGTGAGAGTCGACAGAAGAATTTATCACATTTCAAAACAAATCTATCAGACGGGTCTATCTAAACATTATATAGAAAGTAAAGAACTGTCTTTCATGTTCCTATCTAGTCCTCAATGGATCTCTTGTTTCAGACTCATCCTTAGTGATGCTGAAACACTTGTTTTCATAATTCAAGATTTATTCTTTATGGACTGTACTTGTTTATACATTCTCCAACTAACAATATAGTTCAGAGAATCCAGCTCTTTCTCCAAGATAAATCTATGTGCTCCACATAAATTATGCTTTTCTGGAATTTTTTTTTTTTCAGGGTTGACCTTCGCCACCAAGCAGATGATGAGGACTGTGAAGAGGAAGACTTCAGTTTTCATGAAGCTTTGTTGGAAATGAGATTAGATGACCCAAGTTCAACACATACAGATAGTCTGAGAATGTGTTTACCTTTCCGGTCAATCCATGTTGGAAGCCGTCAAAAAATGGTGATATGGGTATGAAAATGGAGAAGTTCTCTCATGTTTTCTTCATTCTCATGCATAAGTATCAATTATATATGACGATAACTCACAGAGCTATAACTTCTTTATCACCAGATTACTGTCCTCGTATTTATTTTGATGGTGGTATTTGCTGTTCTAATGTGGATTGGGAAGGAAAATACTTTTTTTGATTTTTCATCATTACCCATGGTATGTACCCAAATTGTAATCTCTTTTCTTATTCACATTTTCAAAGCATACATATCAAGACTTCGTCTTTTTATTTGGTTTATATTTGTTTTATTCCAGGTTGCACTAGATAGATAATCATCTTTTTTATTCTAAGATTTCTGTTTTTAGCATATGCTTCTGGTAGTTGTCAACATATAAGGGAAAGAAAACAATGGCATATACCACATTGTTTGCAAGTTCTCTACTTACAAAGTATTCTATTTGTTTGTTATTCATTCTGCCACTAATGTTAAATTTCTCGTTCGAGACCTTGTGGGAACCTCTATTCCTGAAGTTGCAGTATTCTGACTTCTTCATGGGAGCCAGACTGCATGAGAACTTGAATTTAATATTTATATAATATGTGAATATCTAACAATTTCAGCTTGAGAGTCAGATGTTAAACACCATATGTTTCACATAAAACTTCTAAATTTCTCAGTTTATCTTGTGTAATTGTTTATTTTTACTCATGGTAGAGCAATATGTTGGTCTCCTAAACATTTTTATTTCACCAGTTACCCAATTCTTAAGACATAATATCTTGATTCAAGACATCTGTTACTGTAATGAATTGCTTAAAAGTAGGACACAGTTGTTAAAACCTGAGAGAGATGACTGTTTATTGATTATTCTTTTAATGAATGGCAAGGTGTATCATGTATGTAATGACTATAATCTCATGCAGGTATTTGTAGATATTTTTTCTATAGCATTGCTAATATTGGGAGGAGCATTAGCATGTTATGGTGAGCAACTATTATTTTATAACATTATTTTAGATGAGGTGCTCTGGGAATTATCTTCTTGCAAGTTAAAGGATCCTCTCTATTACAAGTGGAAATCTTGTTTGAAACCTGTAGACATTAATTATAAATTGAAGGTGATATATGAAAGATACTTGCATTGCAGGAAGCTGTGTGTATGAACAGCGCAATGTCCCTTAAGTTTATTATGCTATTAAATTTTGAAATCTCTTAAAATTTGGTGATGCCTTTCTTTGAAGTTCACCGAGAATATTTTGGGTACCTGTCTACTGTGACTTCAATGGCAATCTAACTATTCTTTTTAATTTCAAGATATGAAGTGCTATTTATTTGGTTCTGGATGAAACAGCCAATTGCAAAAAGAACCTATCATATTATTGGAATTAGGATTTTACTTCTTAACCTATTTCTGATTCATAAACCCAATAAAGTAGTTGAAACATTGAACATTGTTGTTGAACTTCCTTAAATGGGTTGTTTGATGGGCAGTATATTACAGTACATGCTGGGAATTGGCTTGTTTGTTTTCATATCTAACACCCAATAGTATTTGGTAAGATAAATTGGTTATTGTGTATTTCTAGAGTTAGAAATTTTGTTATGTTTGTGATATTAAAAATGCTCCTTTTCTTTTGCTTATGTTTAGGACTATTGATATGTTCGAAAATGGGAAGAGTTAGATCTGAGAGAGCTTCATCAGAAATGTGGAAGGTATCAAAGTGGCTAGCTCCTTTCTTCATTTAAGATGGGTCCATATTTACAGTGTCGGATTAGCTTATATCATTCAACAAATTGTTTCTTTCCTTTTGCTTTCCTTCCAAAATAATGTGGCGATGATTTTGTGAGAGCATGTTGCATTTGCAGGTTGCAGGGTTGGCTATTGTGTCTCTTCTATGTTTCACCTCAAGTGCTTTAGTTGCTCTTTTTACTCAAATTCCTGTATGTACTTCTCAGTTACTGTATTTTCTGTGCTTGCATTTCTAATCACTAAATTTCTCATATTTAACTGTGTAGTTTTGACTGCAGGTCCTATATTACTGCCAGAAACTAGACAATAATGGTCTTTACACTTCTCTTTTACTGATTTTACATTATTTTATAGGTACAGGGTGAAACTTTTCCCTTTTAGACTTCAAAGTTATTTCATATGCCTTGTGGAATTCAATTGCTATGTGCCTTTTCTTCATTTTTGGGATTTGATTTGTTCTCGGTCTTTAGTGGATTTTTTTGTTTTGTCAAGATTTGAAATTTTATTCATCATAATCTTTTTGGTTTGTCTTTTTCAGGAATCTGTAAATTGCATACTAATGTTACAATATATGGATAGATTTTATTTCTAGTTATAGATGTTAAAATTTGAAATCTTGTTTTAAGATTTTGTTATTTGCTTTTCAGGTTCTTCAGTACCTTCAGCCTTCTTACTATGGATCATGAGAGAATTACCGCCTGCCTTGGTGCCGAACATGCATGAAGAATCAAGAACAATTACTTATGTAACTGATAGTTCAGTAGCACCTAATCCTCCGCGCTGGACTACTGCAACAAGCTTACAAAATCAGGTCTTCTTTTATTTCATTATTCACATTGTCCATAATCAATTTATATGATTCTAATATTTATATTTTACTTGCTCATATGTGCATAATCATTCTTTTCAAGGATGTCTGCTCTGTTCTCTGTCTTTTTAAAATTTTCTGAGTGAAGGATTTGTGGCTTCTGTTTCTGAATCAAACATCGTTAACAAAAATATGTTTTCTTATTTGTTGGGAATTCAGACGACTGTATAGGGAGAGGTAAAGGATAGTGACTTCAGCTTTGTAAGTGCAGATATCAAGAGGCAGTCCTATATAATTTTGCATTGCCATTGTCGAGCTGCTGCTGCTAACTTTGAAGGATGCTGGAATTGCTTAATTTTTGTAATGAAGAAAGATCTTTCTGACGAGAGAATTATGGCAAAATCGCATCCACGACACACCACGGGGAGTGCAGCCGTAAGGTTGCCTTCACAATACATAAAAGGTTCTGGGGCATTGTATATAATAACGAATGCCAGATAGGGGTGGGACATCACCCCTTCAATTTTTCCATTCTTGATTACTTCACTAATTACTTTTGTTTAACATTTAATATTTTGGCCTTATTTTAAAATCTTTTGCTGATAGGAATTTTCTGTGTATTTAGGTTTTACATTTTTTGAGCTAATGTACATATATTTAAGCTCTTAGAAATCAACCTCAGATGAGCATTAAACCATTAAAAATGGATTCTTGGTTCTCTCTCTTTTTTTTTTTGGGGGGGAGAAGAATTGCAGGAGATATTCCATTGATAGATAAAGAGTACATCAAGATATTACACATCACTTGTACAAGAGATTCAGAACTAAAACCCTTATACAATACTTTAACATAAAGCTTGAAGGTATTGATGAAGTACAAATCGCATCCTCTTCCAAATGCCCCACGCCGGAGGATCTAGCAAGTCCCACCGAAAACCTTCAAAACCCATATTAGATATACTCTCTTTCCACCAACGAAAGCTCCCTCTCCATGGACCAACCAAATACCCATCTCGTAGAACCCTCCATGGAAACAAAACTAGAAACAAACTTGCATATCTACACAAAGGGACACAGCCCCCCAAAACCAACAAAGAAAAAGAAAACCACACGCGGGAGGCCACCGCCACCAACAGCAGCCCCTAAAACCAGCACACACACAAGCTCTTTCTAGAGAGAAGGGAGAGAAAAGAAGAATAGACAAAACAATAATCACACAAAATGTATGGATTCTTGGTTAAAACAATAATCACACAAAATGTATGGATTCTTGGTTATCTGATTGCTTTGGCTCTGCTAGTAATGTTTCCACTAAAAGAAACTAGCTGGTTAGCATTTTTCAGAACAAAAGATTCTGTTGTACATTATGTATACAATAGGACTTCAGAATCAGAGTAAATTTAAAAAATGACGGTAAAACTTATGAAACAATAACCAACGAATAGCAAAAATTGAGTTGCTCTATAAATTCCTCTTTAAAAGCAGAAAACTGTTGACTGAGAACAGCAAGTGTCAAAAATTGCCTTCATTGACATCTATCTCTACAGGTCTTCAAGCTTGGCTCTCTTTAAAATTAGCAAAGCACCAAGAACTTCATAGCAGATATGACTTTCCATCTAGCATCTTCAATTCGGAGCCACAGTGCAAAGGTCTTTCAGATAAGTAACCCTGAACACAACCTTTAAATTGCTTAGAGACTTAACAACGCAGTTTTAACATTGAATATGTCAACTTTCACCAGTAAATATTATGAGAAGGAAAAACGATAGTGGCCAAGGAAATCTTTCCATAGCAAGCTTCTTAGAATTGATATATGTTGATGTATGCATAGCACATTTTAGGTTCCATTACTGTAGTATAAAATGCATTAAGCACAAAAAGATCTCTCTGGGCTTTCAAATCTATTCAGCACGACTCTTAAGGGAAATGATGTTTATAAATACAATCCATGTATTTCAAACAAACTATTGGGTTTTCAGCTGTGCCTTACTACTTTACCGCAAAATGACTGGGAGTGGGAAGCCCCAAGTATACATTGCTACTTAGCATGCTATATGTTGCATAAATGAGAGAAGCCGCATGCTAGACTTGCTTCTGTAATTGGTAACATGGATAACAACTTAAAACAGAGAAATTACGAAGCCATTAATCAGATATGATGATTCAAACACCAGAGTTAGTTTGCATTCCTACAATGCATTGTCCATGTACAAACTATGATTTCAGGTATTCCTGCACTACTTACTAGGCCAAGCACAAGAATATCCCATCAAGAACTTCAGAAAATCATAAAGGGGAATAGAAAAAAATGACAATCGGCAGCTTGTAGTTGAACAGATGAATAGCAGGTATGTAAAATTTTTACCTTGAAAAGACCATTCATCTATATTGCTCTTTCTCCCAAAGGTCCAAAATTTTTGGGCGGCCATACCTAGAAATATATAAGAAAAAGGTCAAAAGAAAAAAAATTCATGAAACCATTAAGACTTCTAAGAAAAAACTTATACTAAAATGTTTTGTTGAACATAAATCAGTATAGACTATCTCAATAATTAAATTTAGTGTTGGATGCCTATACTTCTATGAATTAATGCAGCATACTACATTTCGCAGCTAGACAACCCATGTTTTCATACATCATTGTCTTCATTTTAAATCTTATTGAATAATTACATTCTCAAAAACGCCTCCAGTATTGCCAAAAACTGATCACAGAAAAGTCATTGTTCAAAATACTCCTACATATTCAATTTGGCAAGTAATAATGCTAACTATGTATATTTGACATAATTCTTCACCATGCTCTTACATATTCAATTTAACAACAATGCTAACTATGTAGTTACCCAATTGTCATATTTGACACAATTCTTCACTATCTTCAAATCATTCATATGCAAACAACAAAATTTTTCACCAAAAATGACAAACTTAAGATTTAACATTAAGCTGAAGTGGTGAAAGATAAACAAGGCTTACCCTCCAAAATACTTTTCCATAAAGAAGGCCATAAGGAACTGCCCCAAACACTCTTGAATCAGTCGAATCATATACATTATCTCCTTCTACCCAAATATGCCCCTTAGGTACCTAAAGATATAAAGAGAGAAAGGTAAAACATTTGAAAGCATAGTTATTAACTAGGATAATCTATAGCACAGTATCAAGTAAACATTTTAAAGCACATCATCAAAAGAAAGCAAGTGCAAGCATAAACCAAGAACTAGCCAAACGAAGCACAATCTCCACCATACATAAAATGAACAATCACAATAATATTAACTAGGCAATACCAAAAAATAAAAATTAGAAACTAAAGCCAAATATTAGCACAATCACCAAATAAACAGTTACAATATATCAAAATCTCAAAAACATCAGAAAAAATGAAAATTAAACTGAAACAAACAGAATTCTTAACAAATACCAGAATAGTATCAGTTCTATCACTGTTCTTGGGATCCACAAGGTACGTGACTCGATCACCTTCCATGCCAATCACGCGTTTGGTTACAACCCTTTTAGGTTTCAATGGGGAGTTAATGAGAACAATATCGCCATGGCTCACCTTGCCAATCCGATGAGAGATTTTCTCGGCAAGGACCAGGTCACCGGTGAGACTCAGGGTGGGGAGCATGCTGGGTCCATAAGTCTGGAAAGCAGAGGATTAAAATTCCCACAAAAAAAAAAACCATAATACTATGGAAATTCAACGAAATGCTTTAGAATGATTTGACTTACAAGAGTAAGAGTACAGATATAATTATTGGTGACGTGAAGAAAGCAAAGAAATTTGCCTACTAATACTGATGCATCCAATGCTTCCCTTGCGAAACTCTTCCATAGCTTTAGATTTCTTAGACTCATACCTTCCTTCTAGTCTTCTGCCAAATATTATTTCACTTTAATTTTTGCAATTGCAGAATTAAAGAAATCGAAGTTTTTAATCAAAGGCTGTAAGAGAATCAAATTGATTTCAAGACTATAATTGAAGAATTAGTAACTAAGAATTGAAGAAGAATGTCGAACTGATATTGACGGTGGCCGGGACTTTGCCTTTGGCAACAAGAAGTTTTTGTTTTTTTTTTAACGAAGCAACAAACTAGTTTTCAAAAAGAAAGGTCAACATCATCAAGTGGATGCAAACAAGAGTCTAAACGGGCAGATTCTAATTTCCACATTAACACTGAGAACCTATTCAATATACTAAAATAATTGGAAATCAAATAATGCATAAAAGTAACCCAGTGTTCCCATAACAGTAAACACACAGACTTCACAATCAGTCACTAGCAGCAATAAATCATAATAACAATGGACTCTGATGTTCGATAAACACACAAAATTAGCAATAAACATACAGGATTCAAATAAACACACAGAATCACTGATAAATAATCATAACAGTAAACAAACCACCAATTTCATCAATAATCAAAAATAAAAATGAGAAACATGAAGAATGGCTTACCTTAATACAAAGATAACTTATGGCTTCCGGTCGAGGGTGGCAGAGACGGCGAACCTTTCAAGAGCAAAACACATTACAACAGAAAACCAATTGTAACCGATGGTAAAGATTTGAAACCCAGAAATCTGAAACACATTCAATAGAAGAATCCAAACAAAACAAATCAATTTGAAATCAAGAAATTTGAAACCGAGATTTGAAATATAAACTTCTCAATTAAAAAACTTTGATCCCGTTAGAAATGCAAGAATCTCTTCAAAAAACATAAGAAGAAAAACAAACAAAAATCTGAAATTTGGTGAAGAGATTATCCTTGAAAACTGAAATCATAGTAAAGAATCATAAATTCAAGAATCAATTGAAAGAATTGCAGATCAATCTTTATCTGTATAGAAATTATGAAGAAGAAAATACCAGAAGAAACCCGAGCTCCTGCTGCTGGCTGTTGGAAGTTGAAGCTGTTAGCTGCAGGTTTCCCTCCAAGCTGCTGCAGTCGAAGGCTCCCCGAGCTTCGGCCGCTGCTGTAAGTCGAAACGAGAGAGTAGAAGAGGAGAGAAGAGAAACGAAAAGAAAAGCGGGGGGCAGAGGAGCTCATCACAGAAAAACGCAAAATATACTTTGAACTTATGAATAAAGTTACACAAATGCCCTTATACGGGGCGGGTACGTATGTCTACCAAAATTCGTCCCCTGAACTCGAAACGGATTCTATTTTCATTAACCAACGGATTAGGAAAAATCGAACCCGCATAAGTCAAATTACGACGGTCTAACGTATTGGATCATATGCTTAACCCTAAATTTGATTGGAAGAGAGCTTAAAAATTCCGCATTTATTTTCATTATCATACAATTTTTTTTAAAATTTCATATTAATATTTAACAACGAATAATAAATGCAAAGTATTCAGTAAAAAAATTATAATTCTATCTCTTTATTTATATTTAATTTATATTTTTATCTTTATATTTTATAAAATAGATCTTTTTAACTTTGAATTTTATTTTTATCAGAAGTCTATGTCATTCTATTCCGTTAATTTTCTTAAAAAAATTGACACTATTATATTTTAATTATTATCTACTTAATTAATTAATTAATTTTTAATTAACATGTACTAAATTGCAATTTTTAAAAAAAAAACACTAAACACAAGTAGCAATTGTAACACCCCAAACATGCTTAACGATAACGAATAAAACAGCCCGAGGTGTCACACACCGTCAACTTCCGTTACTCTAACAATACTTAGGTAATAAATTTTAAACAAACAAATAATTTACACAGTGTGCGCTAATTATAGCTATTTCCAAATATTTACATTAATAATTACACACTAGTGGTATTCACATTTTTAATGTTGCCATATGGATACAAGCCAAAAGAAAAAAGACATATTTTCATTTCAAGCATTACGACTTCCGGGACCCCGCTAAGTTACTGTTGTTCCACCTGCTCTTCTACATGCGGACCTGCGAGTTAAGGAAATAACTCGCTGAGCAACTCCATGCTCAGTGAGTACAATATATAAATTTAATACAGTGTTGTATAAAGCCAGTTGATAAATTTCTTTCGTGTAAGTATATCAAAATATTCTTATGAACAGTGCATATATTTAGAAAATATAGATGCCATAATAAATTCCAAATCATTGAACACATTTAATAAAAATCATTCAATTAAATTCATTCCACAAATCAATTTTCATTCAAGCAATTAATAAGTCTCATTTTTACTCTACTGGCCTGTTGGGCTTCCTATGATAAGTCTAAGAGCTTTAGGTTCAGTCGTGATCCAATGGCACGCGGGTTATCAGTCGAGCCCCGAAGGCACACCGATAATATACAAAAAGTTTATTATTTGAGCCGTACCCCGAAGGCACACCTTTTTTTTTATTGAGCCACAACCCGAAGTTATGCCCTTTTTTTTATAATCACCTGTACAGGAATTTTTTGCTCATATGTCGACATATACCTATCACTAGGGTCCCTAACCACGTAGAGTATGAAATATTTTCCTTTGGTCATGTTCATCTCAAACATGCTTTCAAAATTCTCATTTTAAATCAATGTCCCACTTTTCCATATCAAGCATTTTCCATATCATCATATCATTTTAACCACCAGTTTATTTGCATATATTTACTCAATATAACAAAATCTCATTTTTGCTGCGCCGGTAGCACCGCACCTGCGGCTACCGCGTCGGACTATAAAATATTTAAAATTCGACTCAAACACACGTTCGAGTTCCCAGCATTTATTTATTCAAAGCAATAAAAAATATCAAATACTTAAAAAAATACTTAAAATAAAATTCAGTTTGAATACTATAAAAATAGTACCAAACCTGTAATTCCGTCCGCAAAATATCCTTACGCGCGTATACTCCTTAAATTTCCTCGCGCCTAGGCGTTTTCGGATCCTAAAAATATTATTTGAATATTCAATAAGTCCGATAAATAATTCTTTAGGTCCCAATAATATTATTTACATGTTTCTAATAATTTTCATAATTTTATTTGGGTCCCTACATATTTAAAATTCACAAAATAATTCATTTATAATTCTGTTGGATTAAATTGCATTAAATAAATAAGTTCAGGGCCAAATTAGAAGTTTCAGGACCCAATTGAAAAGCCAAAGTAAATTCTGGGGT
>CATIWJ010004875.1:0-18345 GCA_949640765.1 Croton laevigatus | reverse complement strand
CACAAATATTTATTTAAGTTTGTCTCTAAAGAAATCTGAATTTTAATTATACATTTGATAATTAATTTATTTGATTTTACTTAATTTTACTTAATTTTCAAATTAAATTAAATAGGTGTATCTTTGTTTACAATTGATTATCATTTGCCTATGGGTTTATTAAGTGTTTACTTCATTTTTATCATATTTATACTTGGTTTAATATTTTATTATTTAACTAGGGTAAATTTTAAATTTACCGTTTTACCGCATTTTACTCCGTGTGGTAAAAATTAACCGATTTGTAAAATATTTAATCTAATTATTTTCTAAACATTAAATAAATTTTCTATAAAATAATTCATTACTAAGATTTAATATAATTCATTTTTCATTTAATCTAATATTTTTGGTAAACTATAATTTGATCCCTCTTCTTATTATTATTTTTAGGATGTTACATAATTTCAATTTGATCAATAACTAGAAATACTTTATCAAAACTAGACATTAAATTTGTAGTGATGAAATCTACTAAAAAACTACATTTACATTTTCTAGTTTTTTCTGAAAATAAATATTTCCAATTCAATGAGAAGAGAAAAAAAAAAAAAACATATACTATCATTATTATTGGAAAATTAAATATAGTTAATATTATTTTCAAAGTGGATCAATACATAATTTGATCCTTCAGCTATGGCAAAAAAAATCATTTGGTTCCCTTACCTTTACGGGGAGCCAATTTGCTCCTTCGTCGCACATGGCCAGACAGCTTCGTTGTGCATGTAGTACACGTGCGCTGATGTGGCAAAAATGCTAACATAGCAACTAGTAGAAACTATTTTGCCCCTTGAACTTTGGCAAAAAAGCCATTTTACTCCATGAATTTTAAAAAATGATACATTTTGCTCCATATAATTTATTTTTATAATTTTTTTAACTGAAATACATAATATAATTTTAAATATTCTAAAATAAATTATCCAATAAAAAAAAATACATAAAATGGTTTTACAATAAACAATGTATAAAAAATAACTAATAAAAATAAAAATTAATTTTTCAATTAAATGATACACTATCTATATAGTATAAACTAGGAGTAGTTTTTGTTTTAAAAGGAAAGCTAGTATTAGTTTGAATATTTATATACATATATATTTTTTTAATTTATACATATATATAATTTATGCAACAAATTTTTTAGGGTTAGGACTACCATGTCTAATTACTCTCTATGTTTTGTCTTACCTAGTAGACAGTAGCAGAAACTAGCTACGTGCCTCGTCCTATTATCCATTTTTCACTATACGCACAGATCAAAATGGGGCAGTTTACAAAAAATTTCACCCATCTGCAATCCTTAGGCTTCAAGAAGATAATAAATTTTTTTACTATTTTTTTTAATAATAATCTGATTAAGAACTTAAATATATCATTTTGAAAAGTTCAAAGATTAAAATGGTGTCTCGCAAAGTTTAGAAGGCAAAATGACTTTTTGTAAAAGTTCAGGAGGCAAAATGGTTTCTACTATTTACCACATGGCACTGTTCACGCACCCATACGCAATTATAGTCCACGTGCCAAATTTTTATATGTGGAATGAGCAAAATATATTGATTTTTGTAACATTAAGGAGCAAACTGGTTTCCCATAAAGGTAAGGGAGCCAAATAATTTTTTTGCCATAGCTGAGGGATCAAACTATGTATTAACCATTTTCAGAGTAAATATTATTAATACCCGAGTACATATTTGATTTTAAATAAAATTACTTTCATTGTAATTTGTGTAGATAATTAATAAAAAAAATTTTATTTTTAACAATTATTTATTTTTCTATTAAAATATTTATTTTAAAAATAATATTATCTTAAATATATATAATAATATTATTAGAATTTTAATATATTTTAAGTTTATATAAATTCATACCCTATGATATCAACATAATCTGATGAGCTGGACGATGATTAATTTTTTAAAAAAAGAGACGCAAAAAAGAGGTAGTGGTAGAAGAGAAGAGAGTGGGGTGGGCCAAGGTGTAAAGGTAGACCATGTGACTCTAATCATCTAAGGAAGCGTCAGCCTGTCTTCCAACCCATAAAGCCGCACCTTACAACGGTTATTTCTTCTCTCTCTCCCTGCCTTTTTCTTTTCTCCTTTTTTCTTTTTTTTTTAATATTCAAATTTGGATTTTGGCCCCCTCCTTACTTGACAAATGTTCTGGAATTTTCCTTTAATTTATATGTAGGAATTATGTTTTGCTTAATTAATAATAGTCATTCTTTCGAGGAAAAAAAAAAGTTTGTTTTATGCAAATTTTTTATGTAATTAATTATTTAATTGATTGTTATTAAAAAATAAATAATACAGAGTGACAAAAAATTATAATTTTGTCCATATATAAATGAAAATAATGATTCAACACATTTTCATTTTTTAACATGAGGTTAAGGGTTCAATTCCTCCCTTAGGAATGGAGTAAATTTTGAGATCAGTCCTTTATCTCTTGTGCTAATCTGGAGCAATTCGAATTAGTCCGAAACCATTGAATGACTTTAAATATAGTAATATTTTGAAACATAGGGTAAAAAAAAGAAGTTGATTTAAGCATATAGTAGCTAAAAGCATCATAGAGAAAGGGCAAAAGTTATGTAGTGTTGAGAAAATACATTAGAAGCCAAAATTTCACACAAATGTAATTTAAATATATAGATACAAAGGAGTTAAAGCGAATCTTAATAGTTAATGCACTGTATTTTAAATCTCTATCTGAACAAGTGTTGATAAGGATAAGCCACCCCTATTATGATTTTAAATAGAAACAAAGCCAAAATATTGGGGAGCAGATACTTCCTAATACTCGAAAATACATGGATTTCTGCATTTCAATGTTTAGTTGATGGTATTATCAACTAAGTGCTTATGAGTGATTCTGTTAGCACAGACAACCAGAAAATCAAAACAATTACTAATATGATGAAAATTTGATTTTCAGAATAACAATGAAAGCTCAAAAAAATTAAGAAGAAAGAATGAATAGGAACATGAACTAATTTCATTAGGCGTGAAACGAAAACGAAAAAGGGGAGCAATTAAGGAAGTTGTGCTTTACAGTGCTTAGCCGTTCCAAATGATTATTGAAATTCGACCGGTTAATTGGAACTGGTCGCCGGTTCGGGTTGGATAATGGCTCGAGAATCAGACAAAAAAAGAGGATGTGGTTTGGACCGGCCGGTCGTTATGAAACTATGCCGTTTTGGTAGTTGGCAACCCAACTCTGTTCTCTTTCTTCTTTTTAGTTTAACAAACTCTGCTCTCTTCTCTTTGTTAAAAAAAAAAAAAACTCTGCTCTCTTCTTCCGTTCTTCCTCGAATAGCTTGTCCAATTCACCTTTGGGAAAAGAAAAATAGGCTTGTCCAATTCACCTCTCCCGCAGTCTGTTTCCTTCACCTTCCGCCACACCCGCCGTGAGCTCCAGCACAGCCGCAGCCAGCCATTCCGTAGATACAGAGTTAAAAATAAAACATAATCTGTCTGAAGTCCTTTCGTTTCACGATTTCGTTGTCTGCAGTCGACAAGAGAGCTCGAAATCCCTCATCGACGTTGACCTCTCTCTTTTTGGTAGGTCATTTCTTCCGCCTCCCGCTGCCACCGAGTGCCATCTCCGTCGCTGCCTCTGCTGCTGCAGGTGTATGTTGCGATTATTTAAATGTATTTTGTTTGAAAGTTCCTGAATATATATACATTGTATGGGTTTTGTTCCCATGGTTTAGCACTCGAAAGAAACCCCGCTACACTTGCTTCCTTGCTGCTTCTTTTACTTGGGCTATGATTTACAGCTAGTGGTTGTCATGAGAATTGATTTTTGATAAATTGATAATTAGAGATGGGTTTAGATTATAATTGATAATTCCTTTTACAACTATCTTTGATTTGCAATTGCGTTCTGTTTTATGACCCTGATGAGATTCTGATGATAGGTTTAGTTTGCACTAAAGTTACTGTAAAATCATTGAACTTAAAGATTAGATATTCTACATCTTGTGAACCTAATTTTGATTATTGTTTTTATGTATAGTTAATTAATTGTTTAATTTTGATTTGCATATGCAAATTTCTATAACTAAGCAAATGATTGTGCAAGATAATTATCCCAACTTTCTGGAGGCTCCTGACAATGGCAAAATTATTTCGCCCACATTAAGCTTTTGTTCTTGTTCTTCAAATGCTAAAGAATTATGGTCTTGGTTATAAGAAAGCTGCTGAAATTCAATATGCATTTGCAATTTTTTTCTTGTTTGCTGTTGGAAATTTGTTTTCTTCAGAGTTGTGGTTTAGATTGCAAACCATTAGCCAAAGCACTGTACGATTCGGTGTAGTTCAATATACTGGCTGTGTAGTTTGCCATTCACAATGAATTGCAATCTGCGTTTCAGTTTGGTTTCTTGCGGTCTGTTTATGAACCACAGTTTGCACAGCCCTATCTCAAACCTAAAAACTAAATTCTTATTCCATTTATCAAAATTTTGATGAAATAAAATGAAACTGCCCTCTCTAAAAGAAGCTAAAGATTGACAAGTGTAGAATGAGAAGAGCTGAAATTTTGACTGTTTAGAGGGAAGAGGAAAGTGTTTAGAGAAGAGAAGGAATCTTTTACTTCTGATTTTTTGAATCAAGTTTCTTATTGGGCTATTCTTCTCTAATTCTTTGTTTGGTTACCTTTTTCTTAAAGAGGTTGATCTCTTTGGTCACAGATTTCTCTTTTTTTAATGTTTGATTTGATATGAAACAAAGTCCACAGGGTTTTCCTTACCTGATAGCTTTTATTCTGTTAATTTTTGTGCAGTAACTGAAAGAGGTGGAAGAAGAATTGGTGTTCAGCCTCAGCTCAGCATGATGGGATGCGTGGTCATGCAGCGAGTTAAACCACTGTCGAAATCTATGTGAGTGTTCTTTTATTTTTATAGCACTTCTAATTGTAATTTCTATTTTTCGTTTTACTTCATGAAAATCCATATTTACTTGTTTCCGTCTTCCCAAACCTGTGTTTTTATTATATCCCTCCAGTTTTTCCCTCAATTATTGTTTAAATCTACCTAATCAAAATTATCTAGCAGATTAAGATACTTTCTAGTTTATCTAACCAATAACAAATAGAAAGCAAACATGTTGCATAACGGAAGAGTTAGAAATAGGATCCCATAAGGGAAAGATAAAAGAAAACTCTCTTTTTATTGGCATTTAGCTTTTCCTTTAAACCATTTGGTGCCTCTGAAAATTTATTGTAAACTCTTTCTGGTTCACTTCTTATATTGTATTTTCATTATTAAAAGAACAATTTTGGGGTGCAAAAAATGTAGATAGAAAAAGATACAGAGATAAGTGGAATACCTTATATGCAGCAACGCTACCATCAATACAACAACTTCTCTATCATCAGTTGCTATAAGCTGCCACAAGGCTCTTTTATAGCACCTTCAAAATCTTGATCCCTCCCTGTTTCTCACTTTCTCTACTCTCCCATGTATATTATTTACACACACACTCGCTCCCCGTTTTTCCTTTAAAATCTTATGACATGTTAAAATCAAACCGGGCGAAGTGGTGAACTGTATATTCTGTTTAGCTTATTCTGTTGTAATATTCATTTTATTCTGGTTTTTGGTTTATCTTATATTCTCGATGTGGATTGGAAATTTATGTGAGAGACGGTGCACACAGTCACCTTAATACTTCAATTCATCACCTGCCTTAGAAATATTCAAATTTTAGTGATCTTATCCTGCAACTGATACTCAGGTCGATCATTGCCGTTGTAGCATCATACAAAAGGATGCTTCAAACTATATGTCAGCCATACACCAGTACAGAATCTAGCTGTTTTGCAACGGCATCAAGATCGAAAATGTCTTTTAACCACGACAACGGAGACTTGATTTCCTTGAACAGAAAGATCTCACTTTTGAACCGAACAGGTCGGATTAATGATGCAAGGGTATTGTTTGATAAAATGAAGCGAAGAAACACAGTGTCGTGGAATTCAATGATTAGTGCATATGTGAGGCAGAAGGAGATGACCAAAGCAAGAAAGCTTTTTGATGAAATGCCAGAGAGGGATGTTGTGTCATGGAATTTGATGATTTCAGGGTATGTATCGTGTTGTGGGGAGAGGTCAATAGAAGAGGGAAGGTACTTTTTTGATAAAATGCCAGAGAGGGACTGTGTTTCTTGGAACACAATGATTAGCGGGTATGCAAAGAACTGGAGGATGGATGAGGCTTTGCAGCTTTTTAATATAATGCCTGAGAAGAATGCTGTCTCTTGGAATGCTATTGTTACTGGGTTTTTACAGAATGGTGATGTGGGGCATGCAATTGAGTTTTTCGAAAGAATGCCCAAGAGGGATGCAACATCTTTGAGTGCACTAGTGTCAGGTCTTATTCAGAATGAGGAGCTGGAGCAAGCTACAAGAATTTTGCTTGAGTTTAGAACTAATAGTGCAGGTAAGGATGATATGGTACATGCTTATAATACTTTGATTGCGGGTTATGGTCAGCGGGGAAGGGTGGACGAAGCTCGAAGTCTTTTTGATTTGATCCCTATTAATGATGATCCAGGAAATGGGAGCAAAGGGAAGTTTAAGAGAAATGTGGTATCATGGAATACCATGGTGATGTGCTACTTGAAGTCTGGAGATGTTGTTTCTGCTAGGGAACTCTTTGACCAAATTATTGAACGGGACACTTTTTCATGGAATACCATGATTACTGGATATGTTCATGTCCCAGATATGGAGGAGGCCAAAAACCTCTTCTGCAAAATGCCAAAGCCTGATTCCCTTTCATGGAATTCAATGATCTCAGGGTATGCCCAGGTAGGTAACTTGGAAGCTGCTCGTGCATTTTTTGAGAGGATGCCCCAAAAGAACTTGGTGTCTTGGAATTCCATTATTGCAGGGCATGAGAAGATGGAAGATTATAAAGGAGCAATTAATCTCTTCATTCAGATGCAAGTTTTAGGAGAGAAACCTGACCGACACACACTATCTTCACTTCTCAGTGCATCTACTGGGATTGTAGATCTGCAATTGGGTATGCAGATTCATCAGCTGGTCAGAAAGACAGTGATCGCAGATGTGCCGTTGAATAATGCTCTCATTACCATGTACTCAAGATGTGGGACTATAATTGAGGCTCGGGCCATTTTTGACGAAATGAAACCTCAGAAAGAAGTAATCTCTTGGAATGCAATGATTGGAGGATATGCATCTCATGGTCACGCTATGGAGGCTTTGGAACTTTTCAAATTAATGAGAATGTTCAAAGTGCAGCCTACTTATATAACATTTATTTCAGTATTGAATGCCTGTGCGCATGCTGGACTAGTTGAAGAAGGTCAAGGAATATTTAAAACCATGGTTAGCGAATATGGTATTGAGCCAAGGGTCGAACATTTTTCTTCTCTGGTTGACATTGTGGGTCGTCATGGACAGCTAAAAGAAGCCCTGAATTTGATCAATAGCATGTCATGCAAGCCGGATAAGGCTGTTTGGGGAGCATTACTGGGTGCTGCTAGGGTCCATAACAATGTAGAGATTGCACGTATTGCTGCTGAAGAATTAATGAAACTCGAACCAGATAGCTCAGTTCCATATGTCTTGTTGTACAATATGTATGCTGATGCTGGTCGGTGGGACGATGCGGCAGAAATAAGAGTGATGATGGAAAGGAATAATATCAAGAAAGAAGCAGCAGTTAGTTGGGTGGACTCTTCTTAGTTTTTTTTGTCAAAGAGTGAACTCTTCTTAGTTGCGACAACAATACGTCACATTGTACAGGTTCTATCTGTCCACACTATCCTTGCATTTAAGCATCTTTGATCTTCTCTTTCTTTTACCGTTTAATTTTAGTAAGGATCAAAGCAGATGTTATGAAAACCTGAATTTGTTTAGTTTTATTATAAATAGGAAGTAATGTGAGGCATTTTTGATTGACTTTGACATGATGTAGTAAACATAAATTCAAATTAATAATAAGTTTATTGGAATTAATAAACAAATTATTCAAACTTCTATCTAGGTTTAATATTCTTGAAATTAAATTATTTTCTGTGCCAAGGTTTAAAAATTAAAATAACCTTCTACTACTGGATTCATAAAATTGTTTAATTAAAGGATACATAATAAAGAATATTTTTCATACTAAAGCATGATATCTAATTTGCTATCAGTAAATCATTTTTTCCTCTTTATGTTAAACAACGTTAGCAGAACATCATTATTGGCATCAATAGGTTTAGGATTTACGGTTAATGGCATACTTTTGTATGACTGATCACTGATGACATTCTCATATGCATGGGTACCTTTATTCTTGCTTATCCAAAAATATGTAATAGGATTGAATTGCTTCCCATGAAAGAATATGCACTTAATGCGCTTTTGTAGCTTTGCTAGAATGTTGGTAATAATTTTTGAGAACTAAATTTCTGATTGAAATTTGGTTAGGATCAACTAAATGCCTGATGGACAACAGTAGTGGCTATGTTAATCAATGCATCATTTGAATTCCTCAACTTTATCAACAAGCTTTACGAAGTTGTCGAAACGGATTGGAATTGGGGATCATGAAAAGTGCCAGGAAAACTTCACAGATCGCCTTTAGATAAGCAATCAATCACTCAGTTCACTCATCCTTCTATCAACAAAGGAAGGCTCTGCAAGAATGGAGGTAATTAAGACTTAAGATTGATGAATTAGATATTGCCATCGGGGAATTTTAATACATTGTACGATTTTGATGGGTGCAGTCATAACTGATGTAACTAAAATTTCTTTTTACCACTGCCAAGTCAATGAAGTGCGGGCTTGCTGAAAGGAATACCACTTCGGTACCACTGGTTTTGAGGTAAGTCCTAATTTTAGCATTAATTAAGGAAACTAATTCTGCCTGCCGTTGTTTATAGTAAAGCAAATATGAGAATTTCTGCCTTTCTGGCATTTTATATAAATTACATTAGTTTGGTTCTTAAATTATTCAATAAAAATTGTTAATTGTGTTAGGATTACACTTGAAAACAGTTAATTACATGTGGCTGTTTACCCATGTTCTGAATTGGGAAATTTTATGCAATTTGCATTTGATGTAACTTCGTTGATTCACCTGGTTGATTTAGAAATAAGATTACAATATAGTCTAGAACCTGTTACAACTCTTGTCGACGGCAAGCCATGACTAGCTGAATGCCAAAACATTGGATGATTTTGGATTTGCTTCGCGAACACAAACTTCTGTTCAGTGGGTTTGATCGAACCTCTTAATGATCTCTGAATTGTGTCAATTTGAACATTAATGATGCTTGCCTTAAATTTATCCTTTTCACTTGAAACTTATAACCTAAAAAAGACAGAAATGTTGAGAGTTTTCAGTGGAGAAGAGAAGCAAGAATCATATCTTGAGAAGTTGAGTTGTTATTTCCTCAAGATTATGATGTAAAAAAAGAAAGAGATTATTATGTAAAACCACAAAGGGTAAGAGTAATTTATCAACCTTAATATTAGAATGTGATTCAAGGCATAAATGTCATCTATGGATGAAGAATGCAACAATTCGGTGAATCTGTTAAACAAGTGAGAGTAAGAAAAGAAATGGGATTAGCTGTCTTTGGATTATGTAATTTCAGTAACAGTAGCAAGTGAAGAAAAAGCTATGAACCCCTTGTTAATACTCACTATGTTATTTTCAGGCTTAGATAAGTAGAATCCTTGAATTGCAATAATAGCTAAGTTAGACGTAACAAGGACAAAGATACTCAAGGAATGCCTTCCCATCCACTCCAATGGTGACGTCACCCATTTGTAACTATATACATCTACCTATAGTAACAGAGCATATGAATAGTAAGAAAAAGAGAGGAATTTTCTAATAGCAAGAAGAAAAGGTGCTTGGGTTGGAACTTGTAAAGGGGGTTTAAGTTACAAAGGATATTATTTGGAATCAGTCTTTTGCTTGATATAAAAAAGAGATTTATATGATGACTGTTAAAAAAAAAGAGAGATTTATGTTCAAATCTAAACAGTAAGAATTGACTCACCACCAAGTACAAAGCACAGAATGTGAGTCCTGCCATAGCAGAAGTGACTAGCATATAACTAATCGTATAAAGAGATTTATTCACGGGGATGCCTGCAAAAACAAAGGGGAGGAGTTGAGATCAGATCATATCTAATATATACGTGCATATTATTCAAGCCACAATTAGGGCCCCCTTGAATTTGAACTTGATCTCTGTTTAATTTATTTATTTTGTTTCGTTTTGCTAAAGGAATATTTTTAATATTTCAAATGCTAGGACCAATCCAATTCATTGCCAGGAGGGTTGCCTTCTTAATAACAAAAAATGTGTAGATGCTTATTTAAGTCAGTAGTTATGAGCTATAGAGGAGCATACCTATCAATGCAAGGGATGCTCCAAATAGAAGAAGTGAAAATGAGAAGAAAAACCAACATTCTACTCGCCGTTTGTGATCCTGAAAAGCATTTCTGCAACATCAATGCTCTAATAGCAGGTATTATGTATTTACTATCTGAACCATAAACAACTGCAGGGAAAAAGGATTAGAATAGAATATTAAAATTTTGTAAAGACTACATTCGCATATCACCTTTACGTGAGCAAGGACGTGACCAAATTGAAGTCCAATTATGCACGTTACTGCAGCAGTTAAGGAGCTGGAACACAAAAATATTAGGACCACCTAATTGTCAAAATTAGAACTAATACAGACATTCTGTTTTTTTTTTTAAGGATTATTCCATAAAGAATATTGATTGCATTGCAGCTAAATAACAAATCATTTAATTCATTATGTTCTACACAAAATTATTATCTCCCACATGTATCGTATTTTCTAGACTTTAATTTAAATTCTGTCTTTCCATTTGTATGTATAACATCCAAACTAATTAATTCTAACATTAAAATATCTCAAGTTTGACAACTACTTTTATTATAGGCAAGTCACTTTCTTGATACAACTTTAATAAACACTTGCAACTACCATTCAAAAAGAAAAAGGATTACCTCCCTCTCCACGATCTGTAGCTAGGAGTTTTCCCAATAAAATTGATATGCACTTTATCTCTTAGTTTTTCTAATTGTTGACCACTAGAGTTAATTAAATTCCATCAATGGTGTGAATTGTATGACAAATATATATAAACTAACTAATATGAGAGCTTGTAAAATAAACAACCAATCAAATGTGGTAGTTCACTACAGAAAATCCTGCCATGGGGCAAATAAAGCAAATAAAAATGAAAACAAAAGAGATTGGCTTGCCTTATTAGACCTTCGGGATCAAAAGGAGCATGACACCATGATGGTGAGTTCTCAGAAACTTGGCCATTTGTCATATTGCATTCCTGTAAGTTGAAATACTAGGGATCAATATATTGCATATTGCTGGAAAGAGTCCCACGTTAGTGAACTTACAATACCTTGAGATTTCTATAGACAGGTTTTTCGTACAGATGATCAATACCAAGAACATAACGATCAATCATTCCTATTGAGTTACAAGCAGGTCCAAGATCACTTCTTACAGAGCAATTCACCTGAGAAGGCATCAACATTGAGTTCAAACTTCACTAAGAAAGGAATGTGCTAGCTGAAGTGTGCAACCTCAAGTACATGCACACAAACACAAATTAAAAGAAGAATAGCTGAAAGTAAGTAGTAACCGTTCAACTGAATTTCTTACCAAGTACACAATGCTGCCATTGTTTGGGAGCAAGGAGGAAGTTGAATTGGAGATTTCAAATTGCCAATCTGGAATATACAGACCATGTAATAATCCCATATATATTGCACACAATGAAATTGCCAAAATCCTGGGAAATAAAAAAAAAGAAAATAAGAGAGAAAATAATCCAAATAAGTAACTATAGCAATTCATTCCATCAAAAGAAGCAATGCAGAATATGTTAAAAACGTTACCAATGCCAATAATAACGCTTGAAGAAACCTATTTCTCTCTTTGTTCGAGACGAAAGCCAAATCTCACATAAAGCCGCAACAATGTAGCCAATGGATATTCTCTGGCTTGAATGACAACAAAAACAAGTTTAACAATGTCTTTGCAACTAATTTCTGTACTGAAATGCAAAACCAAAAATATTTAGTACCTGCAGAATGCCAAGCCAACGTATTCTCTCGACATCAACACCGTAAGTCATGGAATGTATCCCATGAAAATAACCACCTGAAGCAAGAACAAAAAACAAATTTCTACTTTAGATATTAACAACTGCATTCTAATTAAATGAAAAATTCAAAATCAGGTTTATAAGATTCATTACCTTGAAGAAAAACGCCTAACAAAAATAACTTTACTGCTCTAACTGCTGCCTTCAATGTAGCATCTAGTCTGTCTGGTACTTTCTGAAAATGGAAGTGAATGGCTTTAAAATTAAAATCCATCATTAGCCAAAAAAATTACCAAAGAATTGGAATTAAAACATGGATATTAATATTCTAATTAAAGCGAACATGTATTTGCTCTTCGTTTTTATGAAGTTTGAATAAAAAAAGTACAATATTACCTTGTAAACAAGAGCAAGAGAAACTCCAGCTATAAAAAGAAAAAAAGGCATCACAACATCCGCCAATCGAAGACCATTCCATGGAGAATGAGCAATAATTGGAAATATCGATCCCAAATAATCAACAACCATCATCAGCTACAATAATCAAATTAACTAAAATCATTAGCATAATTAATTTTAAAGTTCAGCAAACCTTTACGAACATTTAAAAAAAAAAAAGAAAAAGCAAACTACGGTAATAAAAAACTCAGTCAAACTAATTTTCCTTTCCTGAAATTCAATTTACTCATCAACCAAACAGTGCACGCAGGCACTAAACAGAGTTGAAAATTGAGAAAGAAGAAACTGGAAAACGTAAATTTGAAGAGAATCGGAGGAACTAAAGAAAGAAAGCGAAAGAGTAGTCGAGAAAGAGACTCACGAAGACGCAAAGGCCGCGGAAGACGTCGAGAGAAGCAACACGTGGAGGTTTGGCATCGGAGAGCGGCGGCCGAGGTGGAAGCAAAGGCACTTCTAAGTCAGCCATTTTATATAAGGCGAGAGGGAAAAAAAATGAGAAAAAGAAAGAAACAGAGAAGAAGTATGACAGAAGATTATTACGATAGTTTTTTTCTGTTTTGTCTGCACAGAAGAAAACGAAGAAAGGAAAGTGGTGGCGGGCTGTAAGCAATTTTGGCGTCTCAGCATGGCATTCGTTGGACGAGTCAAGACTCAAGAGAGAAGGAATATTTGTGGAATCAATCGTTTTAAGGTACGAGACATTATTATTATTATTATTAAAAACTCAGAAAAATAAAAATTCAAAATCATCTCAAGCATTTTTGTTTTTGTTTTATCATATCTCTCGCTTTGCTTACGTTACATAAAAAAATAAAAAAATTTGGGTGGAGCAGCACCTTGGTGCTATCCCAATTTATGCTATTTTTTTTCTTTAAATTGAGTTGAGTTGTATCTGCCTACGATCAATTTCAGTAGTCGGAATTCCACTTTTGACTCTTTATTATCAAGTAAGAAGGGTCAATCCACAAATAAATTATGGGATTCAACATCTATTTTTACTTATCTTTTAATTAATTTTTTAATATTTATATGAAGTAAATATTATAAAATTTTAAAAATTAAGAAAATAATATTTTTTTTGGAACATATAGAACTGTAAACAAGTCGAGTCGAGGTAAGTATTGCCAAAATGAGAGGGGAAAAAAAGAGATTATGATGATACTTAAATACAAATTATTATTTAAACATTAATTATTAATTATATTATAATAAATATAAAATTTCAAACCAAAAATTCATTTAATATATTTTTACATAAAAAAAAAATTAAACCAGCTTGAAATTTCGGTTTGAGCTTGGTATATATTTAGTTTTCAAACAAGTTTAAATGAAATCGAACTCCAAATAGCTAATGAACGACTCGGTACATATAGTGGTATTTACTCTATATGTACAACTATAAATATAAAAAGTGTTATTTATTTAATTTTTGAAACTTTATGCCATTTATTTCATATAAAATATTAAAAAATGTTTTTTCCTATTTACTTTCTATAAAATATTAAAAAATAATATTTACTATTATTTTCTTTATTTTACTTTATTTATTAATTTAAGATAACTAATGGAAACTAATTAATGTAGATTATTTACTGAGCATGAATTGTATAAATAAATTTGAAAAATAAAAATTTTTAGAAGTGAAATCAATCAAAATTCAAGACTAAATAATTATCTCCAAAATTATAATTCACTCAAACATAATAATTAGAAGTAGGTGTATTGAATTGAAAGAGGTTTTGGTTTGAGTAAATTTAACTTACACTAATTTATAAGTAATGGAATTTAATTTTGCTTACAAATTAAGTAAAGTAAACTGTTCAATAAATTAAAAGTTAGTATAAGAAAAGTCGTTTGGAATAATGAAAATTTTGAATAATGTTTACGCAATTTAATCTTTTCAGCTAAATAACAAGGTGTAATATTTTGAATTTTCCCTTAAAAGTGAAAAAAAAGAAGCAATTGAAAAAAAAAAAAAAAACCTTTATTATTGATATCCTTTTTTTAACAATACCTAAATTGGATGCAATTAATCAAAATATCCTTAAAAAAAAAAAATAATAATAATACTTAAAACTACCCCTTTTTTTTTTTTTTGAAAAATACATAAGACATGTTACTCATGCAATTCGGGGACAACGGCTGTCAGAAGCTTTTTCTTGAGGGGTGCCTCGGGCCCAGTGAATATCACTTATGTTGGTGTATATTATTATTAATGGTTGGTGTATATTAATGGTGGTATACAATCAGTTTACATACTAACAACAAATATCTTTATATTTATGTGGTTTTGAAATTATTATTACTTTTTTTTTTTGGGAGGGTGTTGGTTGTTCGTGTTTTTTTTTTTTTGACGAGTTATGGTTTTTAGGTAAGTTATTTTTTACTATGTGGTTTTGAAATTATTATTATTATTATTATTATTATTATTATTTTGGTTGGGAGGGTGTTTATTGTTCGTTTTGCTTTTTTTTTTTTTGACAAGTTGTGGTTTTTAGGTAAGTTATTTTTTATTTTATATTTTTCTAAAATTTGGAAATTTTCAGTATATAATTTTTTGAACATGGTATTTTAATCACAAAACTAAACTTTGGGGGATTTTTTTTATTGGGGTGATTACAATTTTATCCCCCGTTGTAGCACATTAGATAACTTAGTTCCACAATTTTTAATATTACTTTTTCAGTTCTTTACAATGTTATCATTAGACTTTTTGGTTCTTTCATCCATAAATATTGTTAAATATATATAAATTTGTAAAAATAAAATAAAATTACAATTTTATCCTTATATGTTTACTTAATCTATATTTTTATTTATATATTTTTTTTTAAAATATTTTTTTTTGGTATTTTAAAAAAATAATACTATTTTGATATTTGTTGCAAAAAATAATAGCGAAAATTAACAAGATATGTCTCATCTGAATTATTTCTTTGTCCTGATTACAAATATGACATTAGTTTTAACTGACATAATACCAATATGCTAGAAAAACTAAAAAATAATTGGTTGATCGAATGGTATTTTAGCATTTCTAGCAAATATATGTTATTTCAATTAGAATTAATGTCATATTTGTAACAAAAGTAAAAAATGGTTCAAATGAGACATGACTTGTTAATTCTATCACTGTTTTCGATAAAAAGGATAAAATAATATAAGTTTTCTAAAAAATAGAGACAAAAAATTTATTTCAAAAGATATAGAAAAAATTGTATATTAAGTAAAAATGTAGGAATAAAATTATAATTTTTTCTTTCAAAAAATGCTCATTCAAGAATAATAATAATAATAATAATAATTATTATTATTATTATTATTATTGTTATTATTATTAAAAGGAAAAGAAGTTGAAGAAATCGAGTTACAGAGGAACCCCACAGCCTCGCACCATCGCCTGTCTTCAACCACCACCATCATCAAAGCTCAGACAGACGATCGGAGGCCACCACCAGTAAGAGCAGACTGAGATGAGTCTTTAGGCACTGAAATCACTGACAACCACCATGAGTAGTTAAAATTTGCGAAAAAAAGATTATTAAAAAATTTTAACTATCGATTTTATGATTTCCGTTGGTAGGACAACCGATTTGAGGACACAAATAGACTTCTCAAGCGAAGACGAGTCTAAATAAATGATGGTAATGGGTCAAAAAAGGATCGTGCAACCCAAAAATTTGAACTGCATTTTTTTTAAATCAATTTTTGGTGACCTGGTAGCAAATAAGGGGCCGCATTTTGACTCTCGTGTTGAGAATTTCAAATTGATATACTAACTTGCCCCGTTCACCGTCGGAATCAAAAGTTGAGTTTTATAAGTGAAAAAGTTTATTTTGGTCTTGGCTAGAGGTTGCATATGACTATTCATTCCAAGCTTGTGTAAGAGCATAAATGATATTCATGAAGTCATCTCTTCATTCTATTGGTCAGTCACACGAATTTGTAAGGATTTAAGGTTTTCACATAAAGATAAAAAAGTCTAAATATAATAAAATAGGGGACTAAAAAAATAATAGTAAAAATTGAGGGATTAAATTATCTAATATATCAGAATTTGAAAACTAAATTATAATTTATATTTTGATATGCTACATTTTTGCACTAAAAATAAAGAAGAAAATGAGAGGCTTGGTTTCTGGAAGGCTTAGAGAGAAAATCCTTGAAAAGGATATACATGGTTTCAACCATCAAATTAAAATAATAAAAATAAATAGTAAAAGAGTCTAATTTCCTTTTAATGAAATAAAAAATTATTATTTTGTGGAAAATTATATAAAAAATTTATTATTTTGTACCTAATTTTATAAAAAATTATTATTTTATGATAAAATTTTGAAGAAACGATAAAAAAATTTAATTTTACAAAATTACAGAGATAAAAACGTCTAATATAAAAAAATAAGGGATAAAAAAAAATTTAATATTATAAAATACAGAGATAATAATATATCTTCTCCTAAAAAGTACTTTAGAGTTTAGAGATTATGTAAAATATTGAATGGAAATTTTGCACTGACAAATAAAAGAGTTTAATTTTACAAAATACGAAGATAAAAGAGTCTAGTATAAAAAAAAAAGGAACAAAATGTTATACTATTGTAAAATAAGGGATAAAAGTGTATTTTTTATTTTTATTTTTTCTAAATGTCATGTTTTCTTATCCGTTTTTGTTTCTAAATCTCATGTTTTCTTATCCAATTTTTATAAAATAATGTTTTTTTTTATTTGATGGAAAAAAATACACCATGAACAATAAATGTCCTTTCGATTTCTCATCTTGATGATGAGATTGAAACTGTTCAATTTTATAATGATTATAGAAATATATTTTAAATGAGTCTGAAAGAAATTCGTTTGAATTCATGAATTGTAAATTAAGCATGAATTCACTTTCAACAACAAAAATTTGGAAAAACAATAGCACAAGAAAGAGACCACACAAGAAATAAAAGAGAGAAGGCATATCGGTGATTCATTTTCAGGCATTTTCTCAGCATCCAAACAAACGCTTAAATTAAAGAAGAATAAAAAAAAAAGCTTACGAAAATTGAGATGCCGCGAAATACATCAATAGAAGCAAGCCGTGATGATGATGATGATGATGTTCTTCTATTGCTGCTGTTCTTAAGCTCTTCTTCATCGATTTTCAAAAGCCCGTAGCCTGTCATTGAGATGAAAAACAATAAAATGTATCGAAATTTCAGAATTTAAAGAGCCGAAATATCGGCTTTTAATTTGAGCGAAGGGGCATAACATAAGCATGCGAGGTTTTTTTTTTTGGGTGTTTAAATAGGCGTAGGCCGAAGAAGAAGAAGGTGGTTTAGGACATACGTCTAATGCAGTCACGATTGGCACATGACCACGTGCCTTTCTGTTATTGGTTGGGTTAAAGAAAAAGAATGACAGTGTGTTTGTTGGTATCTTGTAGGTTTGTTTGTGGTGTGCCTAAGTTTAGTTTCGTACTTTTTAAAAAACAATAATATTATAATGATCGTCAAACGAAAACTACTACATTTCATTCTTTTTTATTAACTATTTTTTTAATCCCGTAGGAACGTACGTGGACACCATTGTCAATTCTCATATTACATATTGATTAAAATTTTAATATATTATATAAGTTACAACAATTAATTACTTTGAAAATATCCAGTGTCACATTTTTTATTGACTTATATGTTTCATAAAAT